>PVHP010004601.1:0-40181 GCA_004024765.1 Zapus hudsonius | reverse complement strand
ATTTTTAAATTAAAAATTATGTCACAAATGCATCCAGAACATAGAATGCTAATGTCCTGATAGCCACAACATTGCTCTCTGTTTGTGTGGATTTGATAGCTAGAAAGTTCTATATTCTTGCTACATCTGTTGCACCTGCTATGTGAGGATGCCTGAGGCTCCCTGGATGGGGCCACTTAGCATGTAGTACAAAGGAGCAGGCAGGGTAATAAGATAGATCTTGTCGTTGGTCCAAGAAACCATGATTTCCAGAAAACTTCTAAATTATGCCAATTATTTTAAACAATTATCTTAAGGCAGTGATTTTTTAGCTACAATACCAAAGCACAAATAACAAAGGAAAGCATAAACACATGGGATGCCTTCAAAATGAACAGCTGTGTTTTCAAGGACATCACTGAGATGGTAAACCACAGAAATTAGTAGAATATTTGGAAATCATGTGTCTGATAAGGAAGTCGGATCTAAGGAACATGGATAATTCTGATAGTTCATTAACAAATCTTCAGATAGCCCAATATAAAAACATTGGCAAAGACTGAAACAGACACTTCTAAAGAAGATGCAAACATGATTGCAAACAAGCATGTAAAAAAGATGCCCGATATATACTCACCAGAGAAGTGCCAACCAAATCCACAACGAAAGACACTATAACCCACAAAGTGACTATAATAACAAACAGACAGATGATAACAAGTGCTGATGAGGATACAAACTCTCATCCACTAATGCTTGGAACATAGAATGATACAGACCCCTTGAAAAATGCCTAGCAGTTGCTCAAATATTAACCACAGAGCTACCACATTACTGAGCAATTCTACTCTTGAGAGCTGGCACCGTGAGAAATGACAACACATGTCTGCAGGAAAACTTGTACACTCATGTTTACAGCAGAATTCCTCATAGATGGGAAATAAGAAACAACCCAAGCACACATCACCTGAGTGGAGAAACACATTATCTGTAAACAATGGGATATTCCTACCAACAGAAGGAATGTCACAACCTTCACATTATGCTAATGGGGGCAATCTTAAAGATCCCATATTGCACCTTTCTATATGAAAATGCAGGATTGGTCACTCTTAGAGCCAGAAGTAGAGGGAGGTAGGGTGGGGCAGTTAATGAATGAAGAGCTTCAGTCACTGAACTTTATTATGATGATGGGGGCTCAACTCTACAAACACAATAAATGTAACTGAAAATATTTCAAGTGAGTAAATCTTATGATATATGAACTGAATCTCAATAAATCTTATTAAAATGGAAGCAGAACAGGGATACTATAATTTATTAATCCTTTATTATGAAAAGGGGAAGTCGCTTTTTCACTATTTTACATTATTTCTCTAAGATAGACAATTAAGAAAGCAAAAACTTATTCAAAATTTAATGGACATTTGCATTAAAAGATGAGTGATAAAAAGTTCTGGAACTATAATTTCACAGTCAAATAGCCCAGCACAATAAGCTAGGAAACACTTTAAATTAATAAAAGTATAAGAGGAATTAGATAGAAATGTATATGCTTGATTTGTACATTTTCTTTTAAAAATGGTTAATTTATTAACTTTTTAGCATTTAATTTATTTAATCAGTAGTAAGATCAATTCATATTTTTAAATTAGTTATATCTCCTCCTCTTCCTTCTCATCTTTGAGAAATTTCATGTGCTTATTAAGGCTTGTGTACATTTCCCCCTGTGCTACATAGACATTTCTTTAGTGCATGACAAATTATTCCATTTACTATAAGTTTTCTCAAGTCGATCCTTTTATATTTTGTCATAAAATAATTTCAAACATTTGCATATGACACCTGTCTCCCTTTTCTCTCGTAATTTCTAGTCTAAAAATTCTCTTCCCAAGTTTTGGGTTGGAAGACTAGGGGTTTCAGTTGAGGGGGGAAAAAGACAGGTGGTGAGAAGGAATTAGGAAAATTTTTAAATTAAGT
The DNA here is from genome assembly GCA_004024765.1 of Zapus hudsonius. Taxonomy (NCBI): domain Eukaryota; kingdom Metazoa; phylum Chordata; class Mammalia; order Rodentia; family Dipodidae; genus Zapus; species Zapus hudsonius. Next base: position 38,222 of record PVHP010004601.1, on the reverse strand, counting down.
TTTTAAATTAAAAAAATGAAGTCCTTCCTTATCCAGAAACCTTGTGAATATTACAATAAAAGTTTTTTCTTTTGTTTTTCATGTGGTATTAAATTTCATATTCTACTTTCACATTTAACAACTATTCATTTATTTTCCTTCATATGCTTGGAATATTGTTAGTGTTCATTTGGAATTAAGGTATAATGTGAAAATGTACTTTTCCCATTTCTTTCAGTCTCCTTTCATTGACTAAATGTGCAGGCATGTGTAAACTGCTGGCCATTCTTCTATGACACTGTGTGCCTCTTCGTTTCTCCAGCTGTCTGGTTTGTGCTAGTACCAACTGTGTTTTCAGTACTGTGACTCTATGTGTTTTATTTTTTTTTTTGATAAAAGTTCCTCTCATTGTACTTTTAAAATCATAGTTACTCTATTATTTTTACTGCCAGGTGAGTTTTAGAATAATTTGCCAAGTAAAAAGTAAATATGATGAGATTTATATTAGATTTACTTGAAATGTGAATGATGTTGGAAAATTGGCAGTTTTTAAATATTTGACCTATCAGCTATCTCGTCAGTTATTTAAGTCTTTATCACTGAGAAAAATAGTGCTGATTTATTCATACATATCACAGATATTCCCAATAAAGACATTTCTTGTAATTGAATTTTTGTAGATATTGTGAATGAGATTTTTTCCATTATGACAGAAGCCACTGTCTGAAAATTGAAAATTGCTCTCTCTTTCTCTCCTCTCTCTTTCCCCCTTCTCTGTGCATATACATTTATCTTCTATCAGATTCCTCTTCAACTTTTATTAATTAAAAGCGTTTCCTAGCATATTGTGCTGCGCTGTTTGACTATGAAATTATAGTTCCAGTATTTTTTATCATTCATCTTTTAATCTGTGTAACTACTATTGCTATCTCATTTTGACTTTCAGTAAATAGAATTTCTAGAATATGACTAATAGTGAAACTGAGCATATTGGTTTTATTTCTCTTTTAACAGAAATAGAGCTTTTAGATTCAAAAATAAGTGGCTTTTATTATGGTAAAGTGGTTTTCCTTTATTGCTGTAATTTAATGTTTTATCAAATGACTTTATTCTTGATATTTTTCTACTTTAATCTACTTATGCTAAGAATTATGTGTCCTTAGAGAAAAGTTTCTAATTTAATCTCTTGTGCCAGACACCATATTAGTAGGCATCCTTATCTCCTTATAGACTTCTCCCTGGAAAGAAAAACGAGCCTTAAAGAGAGGTATCATGGTGAAAGATGCCCTGACACTAAGCCACCTGGAATGAAAAGTCATTAATGCCAGTGTGCAAGTCTCTAATTAGGACTGTGGCACTGAAGTAAACTTGTGGTTTTCTCCCCCATCCAGGGCACAGGTCTGACCAGTGGGTCTCAGTTTGAGGACTAACACTCATCAAACTTGTCTTGTGATACAGGTTGTAAGCTACTTAGCTTGAACTCCTGAAGTAGACAATTAGTCTTGTTTTGCTCATCAATCCTGGAAATTAGCTTAGAGAATGCAAAGGATTTGGGGGTTCCTTGCTTTGCTGTAAATGTGATTTACTCTAAATGACATGACGATCCCAAGTAGACCCCACATGCCTCCTAGAGCCATTTGGTGCTAGTGTTAACATGTTCTTGGTATCTTTCCTTGCTGTCTCTCTGTTGCATAACTCTCACTTCATCTGGCTCAGTGTTGGACTCTTTCCTGTCAAGAGGGTGTTTACCACAGAAGATTACATGTGTTGAAATCCACAGAATTCTAGAATCCACACTGCCACTTTTGATATACTTCACACACCTTTGACCATAGCTAAATTTCAGTCTCCTGGGGATCACGTCCCTCCCTCAATCCCTATCTCCCTTCATCCTGTCTTTTTTCCTTCCTCCCTCCCCCTCTCCTTCTCCCTCTCTCTTTCTCTTTCTTTCTTATTTTCTCTCTCTTTCTCTCTCTCTCTCTCTTTCTCTCTTGGATTGGCCTGAAGCTCACTATGTAGCCCAGGATGGTCTCACACTTCTTACAGTCCGCCAACTACAGCCTTTTGAATGCTAAGATTACAGGCATGCCTGTCTTTGCAATCCTTTTAAGAATGGCAACTCCTGAGCCCTATAGAGCTTCAACTAAACCATGAGGTGTCTGTCACTGCCCTCAGGGTTACCTGTGTAGAGTGAGGCATTAGACAAGGTCTTGATGCTTGCATGGTATGCCCACAAGAGCTGTGTGTCCAGTCATCCCAGACCTGACCCTTTTCTCTTTTCTTCTCTGGAGAATGCATACTTCTTCAGGTCCTTCCTCTGAGCTATGTGTACATTAATTTCGGTTAGTTTGATTCATTGTCCTGCAGGCAGAGGGTTGACTGAGTCAGTTTTTTTTCAGTTCATGGCACATTATTGTCCTGGTTTATGGGGATTCCTGCTGCCTCCCACCATTTTCATGTGTCTGTAAGGACCCATGATGACTTGTGTGGCCTTAGTCACTTTTGTCTAATGTGCGCTGCCCACCATAAAGAAGTTTTATGGTCCCTAAATAGTTTGTCTTTCTTTCATGTGAACCTTAAGAATGCTGTGAACTCTAAAAATTCAGTTTTCTTCTGATTTAAAAAGAAGCTTAAATATTTTCCCAAGACTTAAAAAACATGCTGGGCCTTACATACAATATTTACTGTTCCTAATAGTTAAGAAACTGCCTCTTTTCCCTTGTTTTATTCATTATTGCTATACCTCGCTGCTCTCTCTTCCTCTAGATAGTCTAACATTCCAATGTGTTTGTGACGACCCTTTCTTTTCATATGTATTTCTGTAAGACACTTTGTGATTTTACTTGCATACATTTTAAATTTGTTTTATTAGCTTCTAACTTTAGTATGGCTCACTTGATAATTTATATGCTATTTTCAATTTATTATGATTATTATTGTTAATTTGTGTGGGTTTGGGGGTGTAGGGTCTCAGTCTAGCCCAGGCTGACCTGAAACTCACTCTGTAGTCCCAGGCTGGCCTCAAACTCAGAGATTCTCCTACCTGTGCTTCCTGAGTGCTGGAATTAAAGGTGTGCACTACCACACCTGGTTCAATACATTATTATTAACTATGACCTGCAGTGCATTCAAAAACTTTATTTTCAATCTAACAGCTGTTCAAATATCCTGTCCAAAATATAGTTAGTAGTTATATAACTTTATAGTCTACTTGGCTATGATTTTTTTCTAATATTCTTTTTCTTTTTAATGACATTGAAAGGATGGAAAGAACTAGCTAGGTGTTCTAGTTACTTTTTTCATAGTAATGGCAAAATATTTGACTTCATGGAGGAAGGATTTATTTTGACTTTCAGTTTCAACGATTTTAGTCCCTGGTTCTTGCCTCCATTGAGTCTTTCCAGTGAGGCAGGGCATTATGGCTGGAGAATGATTGGAAGGGTGAGGCTCTTCACTTCCTGTCAGGTAGAGAGAAGAGGGGTGAGAGACCAGGTTTAAGTCTTAGAGGCACCAGCCTTTCAGATAGGCCCTGACGTTTCTAGTATCTTCCTATGTTGTATCACCAGCTAGAGAGCAAGCATTTAACATAGGAGTCTTTAGGGAACATTTCATATTCAAGCCATAGTATTGGGTTTTAGGATTGTCTACTCTGTATTGAAAGATACTGAGAGTAGTGTGCTGCCATCAGAATACAAACCCAGACAAACCAGAAAGTAGCTGAAGTGGGATTTACTATTAAAGCCTCTATCTCTGAGACCCTCCCTTCTCCCCTAGCTGCATGATTTACTTTTATAGTAAGAAAATTAGATTAAGATGATTTCATGGAATTCAAATAAGAACAAATATGTACACAGAATTTGTAAGGCAGTCCTTGGTGCTGAAATACCAGCATGGTTAGAACTTGATCTTGGGGAAGACCTTGCCTTTACTCTGAGCACACGTTACCTGAATGACTCTTGTCACTCTCTTCCTCCTTCTGAACTCAGCATGCTCATCTGCTAAAGGAAAGTGAAAACCCAGAGAATTGCCCAAGCCCTGGCTAGGACAAGGTAACCAAATAGGTCATACCTTGTTACCAGGGAACAGAATCTGTGACATTTGCAGGTCTCCTTTGAGAATATGAGCACACTCAAAGGCCTCAGGTTGGTGATGACTTGCCGAGCATTGTGTGTACACTCAGGCACTCGATGGCAAGTTTAGGCATTTCTTCTCTTCCTCACATTTCCTTGTCCAAACTTTATGCTTCAGTCTTAAAGAGGGTGCAGTTATGTCTGAGGACATGACCCCACTCTATGGGACCTGCTTGTTGAGGACACTGAGGTCACGGGTACAGGAATGTGTCTGAGGGCAGGTCCTCTAGAAGCAGCCTCCCATCCAGTCCCGTCTTGTCCTGCAACACTTGTAAAAGGAACCATGAGACTCACAGTGTGAAACCACATGTGGGGTCACAGGACCAGCCACCAGTGAAGCTCACATAGTAACTTCTGAAGGTCATTACCCGCCAGGTAGCACCTTTTCTTCATAATAGACCATGCACTGTATTTTAAAGACAGAATTTATTCCTTAATTTCCTAGGCCTAAACTACTCTACTATTAAGTATCAAACACAGGGAACTATTAATTACCACATGGTGACTTTTTCCTTTTATCTATTTATTTTTGAATTAATTAAGTAGAAACTTGTATGAATAAGTCATGTGTTGGTACCACCATTTCCCCTCCTCCCTGTCCCAGGTCCACTGAGGGCCCTCCTGTTTGGGATTGCTGGAAGGCACCTTGGGGTTGAGGGCTATTAGTTGTGTGAGCAGCAGTCAGTCATTGGGTGTGTGTGTGGGGGGTAATGTCTCTGGGTATTCTCCCCAACCATGGCCTTTACAATCTTTCTGCCCCCTCTTCTGAAAAGTTCCCTGAGCCATGGTGGGTGAATTAGAGTCTACTGCAGTGTTGAGCTCTTAGTGGCCTCTGGAATTAGGCTTTGGAATGTTTTGAGTATCCTCAGTGTCTGTTTCCCTCTTCCTGGTTCAGGTTGATAGGCTGACTTTGGGAGCAGCGCTTTTGCTCATCTCAGCACTTCCATTGTGGTTTCACCTGGGCCCTAGCGGATGTGTGAGGGGTGGTTCTGCTGTGATTTCTGGTCTTGTTGGTAAGAATTAGGTTGCCCTCAATTCTCACTGCCTTCTGAAAAATAAAAACAGAGTCATACCTCTTATCCACTTGGAGCACACGGGAAGGGATTAGGGCAAGGGAATGGGAGTGGGGGGATTGGGGTCGGGAGATATACACAAACTAAATCCAAACTGAATTGGTACCATAGAATCCTTACTCTTGGACAACAGGCTAAATGGTATAACTCTCCAAAGAAATATGGGGTATTTTCTGGTAAGAAGGGTCCTGAAGAGGATGAGATGAAGCCTTACCCTAATACAATTGGCTCTGTCTTATAACTCCCAGTACCACATTACTACCACTACTACCCACATTGAGCTGTTAATTGGAGACACCTACCAGGTCCCACAGCAAGACAGGCTTCCGTCAAAGAACTTGATTACCCACCTGAGGTAAAAGATAAGACCCCATTGCTGAAGACACCAGAGGTTTCCAACAGACAACATTGACAGACCCCAACTGGAGGCCGGAAGGAAGCCAGTTCCCAGATGCTTAGCCCCTATAGTGCTTGAAGGTGCTACATGAGCTGCCAGGGGAGAGTGGCCAACAATGTTGGGAGAAAGCAGGGGACACTGCTATATGGGAGTGACCAGTGTGACAAGATGCACACCCCTGCCCAAAAGTGGCATTCATCCTAGGCAGGTAATCAAAGGCTCTCTGATTGGCTAAGTGATCTGCCCAGTGGCAATGAACCCTTAACTGGAACTGGGATCCAAGCCAAATTCCTATAGAGACCAAGAATCTGACTCCATGGGGAAGCTTCCACTAACCAGGGAACTAAAGAGATGCTACACCCATTATAATTGTGCCAAACTAACAGTCTTGTTCCATATAACCTATGCTGATCTCACTCTTCTTTGAAGAATCTTTTTTATTTTTCATAGTACAGCAAGAACCATGAACTACCCAACTCTAACAAGGCCAGAAATAGTAACTGACTCCCTGGCAGGAGATGAACCATCCCTAACACAGTAGCTAAGGCCCAGGTGAAACCACAGGGGAAGTGGTGAGATGAACAAGAGTGCTTAATGCTAGAATTCACATATTTATAATGGCTTCCACTGCATCCTTACTGTGAATCACATGCCTTCTAAAAATCATCATTCTTGGAACACTATACAATTGGTACAGAATTCGGATTGTTACCTTGTTGGGCCTTATATCCATTTTCAAGAATGATGCTCTTATTGTAACTCACAGGTGAGTACACTGCATAAAGATTGTAAATAGTCCTGCTCAGGGTCTCAGAAGTGTGACCCCAAATCTTCCTTCCTTCCATCCAATCCACCCTGGTTGTCTTAGTCCCAGGCCACAGAGAAAGATCAGATGTGATATCAAAGAGCCGGCTCTGTGTGCTCACTGTTCCTTTCAGTCATTTCCGCATTCTTTGACCCATCTGTCACCCTACATACACATCTGTGTCATACCACTTGGGAATCAAAGGTATTTTCTGTGGAGTGCAAGTTCAAGATTAAATGGCTCTTCTGAATGTTCATTTTTCTAATTTTATTTAGTGCCTGTTCCACAGGCACGTTTCCTGTTCCCTCAGCTTTCATGGTAAGTTGCCATGATTGACCCAAAAGAAATCAGAATGTCCAAAGAGAAATGATGTCAGCTTTAGAATCAACTCAAAGGAATGGATGGGACAGATATTTTCTGGGGTGGCTTTAAAGATGCGATCATACACAGACTTGCTGAGAGAAAGTCTATGGAGTACTGCAGTAAAGACACAGTCAGAAAGAGCTTTCCACTTCTCACCCTTCAGATGGTTGTTGTACACTCACGGTAATAATTCCTAATTTGATAGATCAATTTACAACCCCAGAAGTGCTGAATCTAGATATGAATGCCAAATTTGAAACAAGGTGGGTAAGATGTGAAATAAAGGTAATTAAGGAAAATCATAGCTGTCTCTTGGGGTGACTTCAGTTAGGCAGGGAGGTAACCATGAAGAAAGCAAGGAGTGGAAGCTGTATTTTGATAGCTTGCCTCTTAATGGTCGGATTCCCCAGCCTCAGATTGAACAGCCTTAAAGCTGCAGTTGGGCTCTTCTCACCACAGCAGAACATTTTCTCAATTGCCATACATGCTCACTAATAAAGGGTCTGCATTCTCCAAGTCCCTGGCTCATTAGCATGCCATTTGCATTATGGTTCTGACTCCCTTTATGAGTTTATGGAGAATTATCCATAAAAGGAAGATCCAATCCACCATGATTTGGAAAGGAAAAAAGGGTCACATTAACTCACAAATATGCCACCCATCTCAAAGTGTTCATAAAAACATCTTAAAAATCCTCAATGCAGAACCCAGAGTGCTGTTATCCTATTTATGGGTCAGCCTGTTTCAATCTCTTTCTGGAGTGTACTCTGTTTTGCTAAATAAACTTTTCCAGCAAGTCTGATAACCCATGAAAGGTCAATGGAGACAGACACCAAGGATACCCAACACAAACCAGTGCAAAGATCCAGAGATACTTAAGATCTCAACAACTAAGCAGACTCAAAACTCACCCACCACCACTCAGGGAACTGAGTGGAAGAGGGGGTAGAAAGAATGTAAGAGCCATGGTGGGGGAGAATATCCAGAGGCATTGCCCCCCTCAGCAACAATACACAAAGGGGGAAGGAAAAAAAGAGAAAGAAAAACTGGCTACCTCTGGTACAGTTAATAACCCCTTATCCTATGGACAGATCTTGTATGTGCACTGAGGAAGGACCCCAGTGGGTAGGGGACAGAGAGGAGGGAAATGGGGACACATTCACAAGAGTTGTTCATGCAATGTATACACTTATTCTTAACAAAAAAGAAAATATGGAATTTATAAAAATTAACTGGTGAAAATGGAATTTGCCTTTTTGTATAGCTCTTTCACTATAATAACTGTTGGTGGCACAGAATATCCATCCTTGGGGCAGTGGAGACAGCTCCCTTGGGAAGGTGCTTGCCTTTTAACCATGAGGATGAGAGTTCAGTCCCTAGTACCATGCACATTCAGAGCATGGTGGTGATGTGCCTGCCATCCCAGTGCTGGGGAGGATCCTTGGGAATAGTTGACTCCTTACTCTAGCCTGATTGAAGAGCTACAGGCCAATGAGAGGCCCTTTCTCAAGGGGAGGATGATACACGTGAGGATACCTGAGGTTGTCCATTGGTCTCCATATGCATGTGCACATCCGTGCATATAGACACCACACACACATACATATGCACACAATACACATCCAGAAAATCCCAACCAAAGCAGCAAAGCTTGTTTTTCTCTCAATCTGTCTGGAGTTTCCTGAGGGCTCTGCTCTGTCCTTGCTCAGGCGCTCAGAGCCAACAGTCACAGTGTACATCTGAGGAGTGGAGCACCATGGTGTTTGGAGTTCTAAGTCTTCTACCCAGAAACTGAAAAGCTCTTTAGTGGTCACATTTCATTGGCCAGAGTAAGTCATGAGACCAGGACGAAGTTTATGGCAGGTGGAATAGCACACACTGGTCTCATGGAGGAGAGGAAACTTTCTCAGCACTGAATAGTACTGATGACTGTTGTGTTTTTTTTAATAACCATTTATTATTTATTGATATTTTTATTAAAAGGTTGTACTCTTAGGCCTTCTTGCCCCTTCCCCAATTCTTCTGAGGGTCTTTGATGGGGTTATTGGTATTCATTGTGGGGTATTCATTGTGACCAAGAGACCTCAGTCAGTCTCTGAGTTTGGGGAGACTTAGTGCCTCAGGCTATTGCCACCCACTCTGAGGGTCTTACAATCTTTCCAGTCTTCTGAAATGTTCCCTGAGTCTTGGCAGGCAAGATCGAGATCTGATTTAGTGTTCCTTTTCCTGTAGTCTCTGGATCTCGGTTTTGTTGAGGTTTGAGTGACCCAGTATCTGCAGCCATCTCTAGAACTGGTTTTCAGGTTAGCCATTTTGCTAATGTTACCAAGTAACTAAGCAGGTAGGGCTTTAAGCTCTCAGTTTATCATTTAATCATTTTTAATTTTATTGAGTAAAATTGGAAAATTTTATGCATGATGCCTATTCTTTGGAATTTATTGAGGCTTCCTATTCTGGCTTCTTATGTTCTATTTAGTTGGTTTTAATTAAAATGTAAATCAACTGTTAGACTATTATACTTAACATTTTCTCATGAATGAAAAATCTTTAGATATGCCATGTTAACTTTTATGTTTAATACTTTTATTTGAAGCTATTGTCTTTGTCCAAAACATATGTCAAAGAATTATTTATATTTTGAGAGGGAAAGAGAATCCTTTTACAGAATGAGATTGCCGTTTTATTAATCAAGGGCTTGTTTTATTTCTTTCACTAAACTAAATATAAATAATTATGGATTTATTACATTTTGTTCAGCTGAATTTATTATTCATCTATTTTCGATATTGTATTGAAATGTAATTTTTATTTTACTGCTACCTGTTTGTAAACAAAAGTGTTCAAGGTCATGCTAACTATTCTGAGCAACACTCTGACCACATGTGATGGACTCAGAAGTACAATGTGCTCTGCTCACAGTCATTTGTTCTTAAAGATGTGGTTTTAGTCTTGTTTTCCTCTTCATCCAAAGAATACATGGAATGTTTCTTTTCTTTGTTTGGTTGACTTTCAAGGTGACAGGATGTATATCGGGTTATTCACTTTTGTTATTAATTTTTGGTGTAAAAAATGAAGTCTTGGAAGTTTTGAGATTCTTCTTTCTAGTATAATGGTCAAAACTTGGGAATAGTTATATGTATTATAGACAAATATTTTGCAGGTCAGGCAGGAGTTTTATAATCTTTCTCTCTCTCTCTCACACACACACAATTCTAGATCAGGCATTTCTGTTGATTTATTAAACTGGAATTCATTAATTTTTGTCAACTTTTGCTGATGAAAAAAATTCAAATTTCAATTTTTCAGTTATTTTATTTCAAAATCGCCCCCTTGAAGGTTTTGATTCTGTGTTGTGAAGTCTATGAAGTTCACGGAGTAGTAACATTGTTATGGATTTTTCTTGTCATCACCACAAAGTATCTTGTTGCAAATGTTTCCTTTTGACTCTGTATCATTTCAGCTCCATGTGAAACTTGCCATGACTTAGTTTTACTTGGTTCATCTTCTTCCATCTTTATGATTTTTTATTATTTTTTTATTATCCATACTTAGATACATTTAAAAAGGGATTAACGTATTGATGTCTCCCATTCCCCTATTTCCTTCTTCCCTGTCCCTGGTCAGTTGGATTTCTTCCTCCGTGGGCTGTCTGGATTAGTCCATGGGGTAGGGGGTCGTGAATAGTTTAGGAGTCAACCCAGTTCCGCCCCCCTTTGCAAGTTATTACTGAGGTGGGCAATGTCTCTGGATGTTCTCCCCCACCATGACTCTTACAATCTTTCTGCCCCCTGTTCCGCTCAGTTCCCTGAGTCATGGTGGGTGAGTATTAAGGCTGCTTTGTTGTTGAGGCCTTAGGGGCCTCTGTACTTCTGCTTGAGGATGTGTTTAGAATCGTTGGTGTCTGTGTTGCTGGTTGTCCTGGGTTGACTGATTGACTGTGGTTATAGGTCTCTTGCTCATCCCATCACTACCATCTTTTTGATTTTTAACAGTTGAACAAAACTTTATTTTATGTATGTCTCTCACTAATGGCATAAAATTGTATTGTTAAATTTATTCTTTGAAAATACTATGCACATTTCAGTTATAAAGTCTTTACCCTTATTTTGGCTGGTATCCCATATGTAAGGTTTTCTTACCCCCCCCCCATTTATCCTCTCTTTTCTCTCTCCCTCCCTTCCCCTTTGTGTATGTGTGTGTATGTGTGTGTTGTTTGTGTGTATTGGAGCTAAATGAATTTTTGTGGTTCCAATTTTTTTTATGTTTTAGAATTAGGATTCAATATCTATCATTGGTATCCAGTGTGCTTAAATGTTTGATATACATTTTCTACCATTAGTTAAAATTAGTCATCATATTTATCTCAGACATGAAAATTTAGAGTATAATTGTTATGTTCTATCTGCCATGTTGAAATCTATTTTACTAGTCTCATATTTACACTATGCATCAAATATTACTAAGAAGTAACCAAATTACATTATATTATCTTGTAATTAATTTTTAAAAATTGTGGCACGTTAGGTGTGGTGGCCCATGCCTGTAATCACAGCACTCAGGAAGCAGAGGTAGGAGGATTGCTGTGAGTTCAAGACCACCCTGAGACTATATAGTAAATTCCGGATCAGTCTGGGCTCCAGTGAGACTCTACCACAAAAAAATAAATAAATAAAAAGAAAAAAGGAAAGAAAAGCAGAAAAAGACAAAACAAAACAAAAGAAAACCCTGTGGCATTTGTTTTGTGAATCAGAGCAGATCTTATTTGGTGAGCCACCTACATCTTTGCATAATACAAATACATTTTCCTCTCCTTTCTTTTTTCTTTCCTTTTTTTCTTTTACATAGACATGCCAGTTTGACTGTGTGCAGCATTCTAAGGTTCATCAATTTCCTCATAAGCCTCAAGCATATTGCTTTCAGTATGTGGTAGTTCTGCTGTTGAAAATCAAACATGGATTTATCCTTTTTGGAGAGCCTTCTATTTTCTTTGAAAATTTTGTGCTTTTATTGTGGCCCATAGAATTGCAAAGCTGCAACCATGTATTTCATGAGAATTCACGAGTTATTTGTTAATCTGATTACTTTTCAAGATGATGATCCATGATTTTATTTATATTTTCTTTGAGGACAATTTCCCTGACCTTAATTGGTTCATCTTTTACTTTTAATGGAAAGAAAAGTTTATTTTCAGCTTACAGTTTTGAAAGAAAGTTTCATCATGTCAAGGAAAGTCTGGCTGAAAATTGAAATTTTAACCTTTTAACTTTTTAGTCCTGTGCTCATAATGTACTAGATGCATCATAAAATTACATGAATTAAAATATCACCAGTCTTCATGGGATTGCTTAGGGAGAGTGGGAAGATTATGTAGCACATTATACCTCAAAGATAAAGCTAGATTATGTTAGTTGGAAAAGAAAAGCTTTAATGGAAGTAGGGGGCTGAGTTTATTTGTGGGTTAGAGAGGTAGCCTTTCTAGATTAATGAAAATGTGCTGAGAAGTAGAATGTTTGGCTGGAGGGAACAGGCACCTGATTGTAGAACATCTCTTTCAGGTAAAGACATTTACGTTCTTTTTTAAAAAAAATATTTTATTTATTCATTTTCAAACAGAGAGAGAGAGAGAGAGAGAGAGAGAGAGAGAGAGAGAGAAAGAGAGAGAGAGAGCACACCAGGGCCACTACCTTGTGGGTCTAGCATATGTGGTACTAGGGAATTGAACCGGGGGCCTTAGGCACTGGAGGCAAGTGCCTTAACCGCTGAGCCATCTCTCCAGCCCTTACATTCTTTATAAAGTGGACAATGAGAAGCCACAGGAGAGATACCATTCATGCAATGTCACAGAAAATTAGTTATGACACAATATATGTATAGGTGACCTTATTTGGAAGGGAAAGACAAAAGAGGTCTCTGTTGTCTTTTAAAATTACATTTTTAATGGAGAATATTTACACATGCATAAAGTCTAATGTTGTGTTTTGATACATGTTTTTATTATAAAATGATGAAATTAAAATAATAATTCCTTCACTTTATATTTTTCACATTCTGGTACTGAAACAATTTTGAAATATGAAATCCATTATTAATTATTGTACCTATTACAGTTGTCTTGATGGTAGATTCTCAGAGTCTGAACAGAGTAATGGCATTGAGTCATGGAAAAGAGGGAATGACTATGAGATGGAAGGAGAGAGAGATGATAATGAGAGGGAGGTAGTTAGATGGCATTATTAGGTAGATTATCAGGGAAAGGCTCATAAGGGGAATATTAAATTCTCTCTGCCGACCACTTTGCTGTTCCCTTTCACCTGTGTCACACAGTCACGGTGCTGCAGCAAGCAGAAGAACTGGAATTCAGTGTCTGCCTCAGTCTTATCCAATCAGCTCTCTTGCCCCTACTCCAGAGCCAGCCCCTAGCCCAGACCACTCAGCTTTCTCTCAGGCTCACCTGAGCTTGAAGGGAAAGTCTCCCATAATGAGATTATAAATCAATCCTTACTGGTGGGCAAGGTCTCTTGTTGGTACTTCACTGCTCCTGAACTTCCAGATCCCTGCTCTGTTAAGCCCCCTTTTCTCAGCTAGGTGGGGCTGGGCTGGGTGTCCATCCAGTCACCCCTACTCCCACCCCCTCCTGCCTTCTACATAGCTGGAGCCTCTGCCCCTTTCTTCTCCTTTCCAGTCGAAATCTAATAACATCCAGCCCATGCTCAACTCCCACATGGACACTCAGAGCACATGGGTGCATTTATTCTTTCCTTGGTTCTCTCCCTCATCCCCCTGACTTTCCTGAATCAATGAAATAGTTCAGGAACCTTCCTTCTGTTTTATCCCAGTTCTTTGTTAAAATAAATACTAACTCGGGGTTTGGAGCTTAATAACTTTTCCTGAACCCCCTCAAGTCCTATTACAATAACACCAGCTAGGGCTTCAGTGGCAGGTGAAGAGAAGGAAAAACCAGGTCTTGGACTTTCCCTGGCCTAGGAGTTTAAATAGCTTTCTTTTGACTGACACGAGTTCATGAAGAAATCCTACTAGATAAGAGGCAGTCAGAAAAGATGACTTATTTTGTTGGAAAGATGATTATAACTTTGATGCATTAAAGATCAGGTGCCCATAGAACATCTACATGGGGGAAGTTCACTAGGGAGATGGAAATAAAAGCACCAGAAATCAGGGTGAGAGGAAGAATAACTTTTGATTACAGCACCAGAGATGAGGATGGTTGTACAACACATTTTCTCCTCTACAGGAACCAGGGTGCTTGAAAGCTACTTATGAGGTCAAGGTAATGCTTTGAAAGCAACAACACTGAAGAGATTTTCATTTAGGTCTAAATTATGCACAACACAGTTCCATTTCTATAAAAGTTTAGGGAAAGGGGGTATTAATAACTTGGTGGGGACAATGAGGACTTGAACTGGCCTTTGATGGGTGGGAGGGGTTAATTGGGTGCACCAGCAGGGGAAGGAAGACAATGGTGTTTTTCTGAGAACCAAGTGGTACCCTGAGATGTGGTCCTTATGAGTAAAAGTGTTTAGTAACCCATTTTTTTTTTCTGGTGAACTGAAGGTAAGTTCAGAAGTGAAGAAACCCACGCATTCCTGGGGTTCTGTGTTCTGGGTCCTCTGCTGCTTATCTTCCTCATTCCATCTGCAGTAGGTTTGTGTCTCTTTAAGGCTGTAGTTGGCACATGCAAAATGCAGAACTGGAGTGATGGGTGCCCCTGAAAACAGGATGGTGCTTAATCCTCTTAGAAAGAAATAGCATGCCAAATTTTACAGGGATGTTTGGTGATTTTGTTTCCAAGGAAAACTGAACATGCAGCTGTACATCCTCAGGTCCTGCACTGGTAGACTCAATGGGGTGGGGGAACACCTTACAAAACACGGTCCCTCTCCTCCCCCATGTCTCTCACAGTATTCTCTTTCTGTTTTCTCAGACGAGGGAGTACACCATATAGTTGATGTGATCAGGTTGATTGGGGTCTCTACAGCATGGCCTGGTTGCTGCTGGGGCCCTCCTTGATTCCTGTGAGCAAATTTGCCCTAATACCCCCTAACCCCTATCTTTAGCGATCTTGTAAGTGGATATCCTGGGACTGCTAATTCTGTTGTCCCCATCTGTGCAGACAGCTCCTGCCTGTCTTTTGTGACTCAGTTCAAGTGTCATGATTCAGGGTAGCTTTGGCTCTCTGACCCTCCTGGTCCCCATGTGGGGTCTGCCCAGGGTTCCCCCTTTGCCTGCTCACTTAGCTGCAGTTCAAGCACTTGTCTCTCTCTGTTCATTGCTGGTGAATTTGCCTGCAGAGTAGAAACCATTTGAGTGTCTAGGACCTGGTGTACTGGTTTCTGGACCTCCCACTCCAGGGACAGAACTCCAGGTTGGCCTCTGCAGGCATTAGAAAAGGCTGAGTAGATGAATGAAGACGTGGGCTGCTTGAACCTGTGGCTCCGATGCATCTTATGCCCATACTTTGCCAGCAGCCATGGGATGCTGCAGACAGAATGCTTGGCCTCAACATATCAGAGCTGTTCTTTTTCATTCAGGAGAGACTTTGATAAAGTCTTTGGAAATGTTCAACATCTTATTCAGAAGGGTGTATACTTCACTGGGCTCTAAAAGCAAAAATTGAATTTTCTATGTGTTTGCATAACCGCACAACTTCTCACTTCATTACAGTCTGGGAAATTTCTGCCCTGTAGACAGAGGTGCTGTGTGCCCTTCATTGACATTTTCCTGTCTTCTTTCCTGAAACAAATAGCATGTAGAACTGTGAGATGCCATTGGCTTACCTCCTATTAAGGGTTTGGCACATGGGAAGTATCTCTGAAAGCAAATCACCCCATTGCTGCTGGTTTTTTTTTTTTTTTGATGTCCTTGAGAAATTCCTGTTTTGCTTTTTTGCTTTCTTGGGAATGGAGGTCTGTGAAATGGAAATGTGGAAGCCTGTGAAAATGTCAGCTGCGTCCCTGAGAAAAATGGTGGAACAAATTGCTCTCTGTGGGGTTCTGTCCAGAAAAAATGCTGCCCAGGGTGGTTATTGTATCATTAGCAGCCATGCAACTGAGACTCTGAGAATATTTGCATACTGATAGAAGAGAGAGAGAAAGAGAGAGAGAGAGATCTGAAACATGCACTTACAACTTAAATTTTTTGTTCTATGGAAATGTTAGAAGGGGTTCAGACATTGAAGCTTCATAAAATAATTTTCACACACAAAAAAATGGATTTTCATGCAGCATTAGGAATACATATGGAGATCTATGAACAGAGTAAGGCTTTATTCAGGAAACAAACTGTGTGTTGATTTGAAGGTCTTGAGTCTTCCCCAGCTTGGGATTTTGAATAGTTTCTCTTTGACTAGCATGAATCCATGAGAAAATTCTGTTGAATTTTTTATTATAGCATTAACCTATCAAAAAGGACAATGTGCTGTCTTCTTCATGTTGTAGGAATGCAACAAGGTGATGGTGGGAATGCAAAGTGTTGTACATGGGAATGATGTCAATGGTGATGAGAAGGGTGACGACTTACCAGTGGAAATTCTGACCCCCAGCTGTTTTTCCTAGTCAGTCCTATGGGAAAATGACAGTCTGTATTCATACAAATCATATCCATCCAACTCATCAAATCCCAGAAAAGGAGATGCAGGCATGGACTTGCAAAGGTAGTTCACACTCAGAAACAGCTTGGAGGCCAAATGCTGAGAGCAGGCAGAGGCATGGCCTGTGTTCTGCAGAGGTCTCTCCTGTGATTCCACACCACGATCTGCCATGCGGCAGTTGAGACAAATGAAAGCATGCCTTGCTTTATGGAAGGTTGCACGAGTTACTTTGAGCAGACATACCACCTGGCTCTGATGTGCTTCACTCCTATTACACATTCTCACATCATACTGTGCCTCATATTCACATGCACCCTCCACACACACAGACACGGGCCCTCATGACACACTCACAACAGTCTCACATGCATTCCATATTCTACAGTTGATACATCTAACTTCATACATATTTGTCTTTTCCTATTGCCTCCCAGGCCCACATTCCTCTAAAGACACATCTGTGTATTTATAGCCATTCCACATATCCCATTGTTATTCAGGTCTACACATTCTCCTCCACCATGCACACATACCACTCACACACTTACAGACTCACATATACTCAGTTATTCACTTGCCAGTGCTCATGCTGTGGCTGGCTGGGAAAGGGCCAGCGTTGGAGGCTAGAGATAAATTAATCTGTTTGAATTGACTGTACATAATATGCTTTATTCTTCCCACTCTCCTTGCCTCACTCCCTCATTTCCTCCTCCATCTCTCCCTCCCTCTCTTCTTCCCTCTCTCCCCCACCCTCCCTTTCTACCTCTTCTCCGATTGTTTATAAAGCAACGACTTACAGTTTTCAATATATCATCGGTCTAATCTGTACATCATTGACTTTGCCTGACATGTGAGAATATGACCCAAATGAACATTTCTGTCTTCTGATGAACACAACTGAAAAAAATACATTTCTTTTAAAAGCTCATTTGTGTTAGGCCAGGGGGGAATGGCTCAGAGGTTAATACCAGTTGCTGCTTAAACATGAAGGTTTGGGAGGGTCTGCGAGAGCCTGAGAACACCAGAGTTTGACTCCCTGGAACCCATGTAATAAGTTGTACATGACCATGAACATTTGTGAGCTGGGTCCATGATGGGGGAGGGAGCAGAGACTAGAGAAATTCTGGGACTCATTGACCCAAGATGACAGCTCCAGGTTGAGGGAGACCCTATTTCAAGGATGTATGTGGAAAAAAATAGAAAAAGGCACTCAATATTCTTCTCTGACCTCCACATATGTGCATCTGCACAAGCATATTAATATACCGCACATAATATATCACACACTCAAGACACACACGCAAAGCAAAAAAAAAAAAAAACCCTAGTAATTTGTGAATATTTCTTTGCCTGTTTTCATGACAAGGTCATCCACTTATTTTAAGCATCTTCAGGTGCGCTGAGATGAGATTAATTTGTTTGGATTTTAAGAAGAAAGGGAAATTACTAAAGTACATGGTGTCCTCAGCCTGCCCACCAGTGTTTTCCACCTATGTTAGATGAGAAGGTAAAAGCCCATCAGAGCATGCCGAGACTTAGAACATGGTCAGGAAGCAGTCCACACCTGCCCAAGTCACTGGCTCTTGATCTGCTCTTCCCTGGAACACAATCGGTTCCAGCACAGTGAGTACATCCCACGAGGCAGCGGAAGCACATTTCTTCATAAGTTCTCTTTAGCAGCTCAGCGAGAGGAGCTGGCATTTACAAACATCAAGGCACTTCTGTCAGTTAGAAGAATTCTCTGAGTTTTGAACAGCTGTGGAATACTTGGTTGATTCATTTCTTTTTATCAACCACACCGAAGGTTTTCTGAGAATAGTCAAGGGTAGCCTGCTCTTTGGAGTTCTGCAATGTAGAGCTTAAGCCTGAATTGATTAGAGTGGATATCTGGAAGCATTGTGGATTTCATCCATGACTGGAGTCACACCCCTAAAAGAGTTGTAAATAAAGCTATTTGAAAAAAAAACACAAATTCAGTCCCCCTTAGGTGAGTCATTGCTCTGAAGTTGGAACCCCACAGATTGATTCCATCTACATGGGCTCAGCATTGTCACTTGCAAAAGGATACCATAGGTTTTGGAAGAGGGAAAAAGCTGACCAGTGAGCCTTACAACTGGGCCTCAGATAGGTAAATGGAGACACTTCAAAGGCAAAGTTATTGGTTTTTTTTATAGTTTTGTTGCACCACCCCAGTGTTCCTTTAAGCTGTTGAGGCTAATGGATGTGGTCTAAGAGTGGGACATGTCTGGGAAAGATGCCACCTCAGCTGTAGCACAATGAAAACCATGTGCAAAAAGTCCGACCAATAATAATATATGGACAACACTAGGGTAAGAATGAAATAACTAGGTAGGTTAAAAGGAAGAAAAAGCTGACAGCAAACTGTGAGCAGTTATGTAACTGCTAACATTGGATCTGGTAATACCTCTTAGTAAAGCATAGAATCTTTTTATCTATAAATTTTATAAACTGGATGATGTTATTTTATACATTTGCAGTTAATTCACATCTTTGCAGAGAAATTCATCTTCAACATGTCTCTAAGAAGAGACCAACATTTCAGTAGATGATTTAAAAAATTAGGCTTTATTTATCTAAATAGTTGTATAGCCCCAGACATTTGAGTCCAGAAAAGAAAAAGAAAAAAAGAGCATTTAGAATAAGTAAAAGGGGAAGCTAGAGAAGAAGAAACAGGAAATGATTTTAAGTATGTGAAGCTTTACCTTAGTGGCTTCACTTGCTTTAATACAATTCTTGCTGCTGCCTTGTAAGAAGGCTTAATGTGTAATCCTCTGTGGTGGTTTGATTGAGGTGTTCTCCATAAACATGTGTTCTGAATGCTTGATCCAAATTGATGGCAATTTTGGAATTAGGACCTTGAAGGTGTGCTATTAGGGGTGGGATTATGGGTGTTATAGCCAGCTTCTCCCTGCAACTTTCCTGTCACTGTTTGCAGTGCTGTGGCAGAGACGATGTCCAGCCTCTGCTCATGCCATCATTTTCCCTGCCATCATGGAGCTTCTCATCAAGTCTGTAAGCCAAAATAAACCCTTTACTCCATCAGCTTGCTTTTGATCAGGTTCTTTCTGCCAGTAACTAGCAAGCTGACTGCAACATTTAAAATAGTACTGAGAAGAGGGACTGTTGTTACTAGAACCCTGATTCTGTGGCTTTGGCCTTTTGGAACTGATTTGCAGGAGGAGTGTAGAAGTATGTGAAATCTTGGCCTAAGAGGCACCTTGCATTTTTATAAGTACAGCTTTATGGACCATTCTGATCAGAGTTGAAGGACTTGAATGCAGTGAGAACTGTGGACCGTAGGGTTTGGCTTCTGAGGCTAAGAGGGAGTTTTGTCAGGACTGGTCTGGAGGCAGTTTACAGGAGAGGTTTGCTGTGTTCTGCCTGTGTATGTCCTAAGAACTTGTGCAGAGTAGCTTTACGTAGAAATGGATTGGTGTGAGCAGATGGGATTTGGTACAGAAAGAAATATAATCTTTGGGCCGAAACTGCTGCCCTTTTAGCTCAATTGTTTGAAAGTGTATAACTGTTGAGGTTGAGCCAGGTGATCTGCACTGGGACAGTGGGAAGAATGCAGACTCTTTGAAGGAAGAGGTCTGAATGCTGAAGGAGATTTCCTGAACTTCAAAGTCATCTCTATTCCCTCCTGGATTAACAAATTGGCAGCCTACCTATTACTACAGAGTATATCAAATGCAGGAAGAGAGGACAGTGAATTTGCAACATGGTTTTGTTTTTTAGAACTGGCCATGAGAAGTATAAAGCAGGCTGGTTGGAATACCACCATGGAGGCACAATGGAGCTATGAAGATGAACTGTAGATTGCAGTGTAGACTCAATGGAGATGCCAGGATTATGGGATGGCTGCCAGGAAGAGATGCTGGCATGAGATGAAGTTTTAAAGGAGTGTGTGTTGCCTGGCTGGATGAGTAGAATTGGAACTCCAGAGACTTATCGCTGGTTAGAATTATCAGACTTGGACACTTGTCACTGGTTAGAGTTGTTAGACTTGGAGAATTTGTCTCTTGCCCTGTTTGTTTTAAATCTTGTATTGTTATAATCTTTCTTTGCTATGGCAAATGCCACTTTATGTAGTATGAATGTTTATTCTGTGCCATTATGTGTTTTGTTTTTGGCATTTTGGTATTATGGTATTATGGCTCAGTTAAAATACACTGAACTATAGGGATGTCTGAACAGCATTGCAATTGGTAAAAACTATTGATAAAAACTTTTATAGTTGGGCTTAATGCATTGCATTTTACATCATGTATGGTTACCAGTTTATGCAGGCCGGGGGTAGAATGCGGTAATTTGAATCAGGTGTCCCCCATAAACTTATGTGTTCTGAATGCTTGATCCATAACTGACAGCAATTTTGGAATTGAAACCTTATTGGAGCTGTGTTGTTGGAGGCAGGCTTATTGGTGTTATAGCCCATATATCTTCCCCTTGCCAGTTTTTGGCACACTGTCCAGATGTTTTTGTCCACCTGATGTTGGCCAGGAGGTGATGTCCAGCCTCTGCTCATGCTGTCATTTTCCCTGCCATCATGGAGCTTCCCCTTGAGTCTGTTAGCTAAAATAAACCAAGCTGGCTTCTCCAAGCTGGCTTTTGGTTCGATTCTTTGTGGCAGTAATGAGTAATTAACTGCAACTCCCTCAAAACCTCCACCCTTTAATATGCATGATTGACATCAGCTACAGGGTCCTCCTCAATGTCCCCATGGGTTTAGGCTATACACTTGGGTTGGTGGGAATGCTAGCAGTGGTTATATCTCCCATCTCAGTCACTCGTAGGTCTGATATAATTTTCCTACTCAATTTCCTTCCTTCATCTCTCTCTCTTTCTTTTATAACCTGTATCCTAAGTGGGGTGCTTTCTTCTTTCCATTCAGCTTTCATCACACAACAGTCAACATCTTCATTCCTATAATTTCCCACATTTGTAACAAAAAGTCCACAGTTAGAGATAAACATTACACTGGAACTAAGAGGGGTGTGAGAAGAAAGAGTTCTGTATGAAGAGAAGCATGAAAGAAGAAAATCCTTGCAAAATTAACATTGGTTTGGATTGGGAATTTCTTGGTGGACTATGTCTCTTCATTGGCTCTTGCCTGTGGTTAGCTTAGGTGCCTCATGCTAAAGGAAAATAGTGGTTCTTCATGAGGAGCATATAGTGGCCTTAATTTGAGCAGCATTTCAAACCCCATCACCATGACTGAGTCTCAATGGTAACTTTTGTGCAGGTGTCTCATGATTAACCTTCCCAGGATGGTGCCTGGCATTCATCCTTCCTCCATTCCTGCTTGTGTCTAGAGTCCTTATCCTTGATCTAGGTTGTCTAGAGTATCTCACTTACTGGGCCTACAAAGCTCCATATTGTATCTGTGTATATTCTGCACAGACTTGGCCCAATGGTATCATATTTTTCATCCCAAAGGGCTCTTCAAGACCAAATTACACCATTTTTCTAAACACCTTAGAGAGGTATTTCTGCAAGCCACATAAAGTAGAAATGACCGTAGTTAGTTGTTTGTATTAAATAAGAGTGCCTTTTCCTTTTTTTTTCTTGAGTTGGTTCTCCTATATATGAATAGTCCATTTTAGAAATCTGAGGCTCTATGTCTCTAACTGGACTTCCCAGTTAATTATGATACTCATCACTGCTGAAGTATAGAGCTTGAATTGAAACTCGGGGCTATGGGCTCCAATTCCTATCATTTGCCCATTTACTGCATGGTCTTTAGAGAAAGCATCTTTGAGCCAGCTAACACTGAAGGATGGAGTTCATTAAGCTTTAAGAGGAAGCTGCGAACCTCCCTTGGCAAAAGGGCACTTTGGGGACACTGGGGTTGGGCTGCAAAAGCTGCCTGGTTTCTGTTGGAGAAATGATAAGTGAAAGCTTTAACTCCATGCAAAATATCAGTTGCCCTGATATTGCTCACTTCATGACCGTCTTCCCTCTATCTGTTGTACAAAAGAAAAGAGCAGTTAGACTCAGGGGAAGTTCTAAGTCAGCAGTATGCCTTAAATCTTATGGCCTAGTGACATTCATGGCTAAACATTGTGACAAGGAAACAATCATTTCAATAATTAACTGCAAAGAAATGTGCTTAAGGAATGTTGAACCCAAAACACATTTGCAAAAGGAATCTGAGTAGACTAAAAAAAAGGAGAAGCAGACAATCTCTCTGGTACTATTACCTCTGCTATTTGGCACTAGTAGTTATAGCAAAGGGGAAAAAGAATACATTCACAGTACTTGGGATACATAACCAAAGCTTTTGAGCCAGGATGAAATTCTAGCTGCATTTATTAAAACATTTTCTAGAAGTCCACAGGGGCATTGTTGAGACCATTTTAATTTTAGTTCTCCTCGAAAGGCCTCTCATCTCATCATGCACTGATTAGCAGAATTCTTGAGCTGTGTAAATGGTTTTTTTTCCCATTGATCTGATACACAGGGTGGCACTCTCAAAAGGATGGGAAAGAGATATCTATATAATTCCTTCTTTGAGAGGCACTGTAATGTCCCCAAGAAATCAAACTTCTAAATATTATCTGATGAAGAAGGACATCATAAAATTGGGAGAAATACATTTTAAAGAATGTAACATAGAGGGCTTTTAATATAATTATTTAAAATGAACTTTTATCCTTCTTGTGAAACTTTAATATTTTTGCCTACTCTATGTTATTTTAAACTTTCTATTAATAATGAACAGGACTTTCTTTGGGATGATCAGTGAGATTACTCATAATGGAAAAGGGAGAAGACTGAGTTGTGGGATCAGATAGCTATGGGTCTGGACCATTACTGATTGTTTTGCTTAGTTACTTAACTAATTCAAATAAAATACATTTATACAAAATGTAATGATCAATCAGGGTCATGATTTCTATGATCTCATATATATATTGTCATTACTATGATTTAGGATCCTTCAAACTTCTCTGTTCTAGTCAATTTGCATTCTATAATAAATTCTTTTATAGTATAGTTACCCTGTAGACTATTTCCCTCTCTGACTTACTTTGGCAGCCCTCTTGAACTCTACCTTCCTTCCACCTCAACCTTAATCTCTAGTAAACTTTATTATGATCTCTACTTCTACATAATACACTATTTAGCTTCTAAAAATGGGTCTAGATATGTGGATTTTGTCTTTCTGTCCCTGACCTATTTCACTGAATAAAATGTCCTCCAATGCCATCTATCACCTAAACATTTGTTTTCTCATTTTTAAAATGGGGATACAACACTTATTTAATGGGATTGTTTTAAGAGTTAAAATTGAGAGCTTATATAAAGAGCCTCGAATGCTGTCTAGGGAATTGGGGATAACAACTCATGGTTCGCCCACTAAACAATGTAACTCATTATGAACAATAAAAAAAATAAATAATTAAAAAAAAAAGAAAAAAAGAAAGTAGGTAACTTTGAAACAGTCATTTTCTTCCTCTATTCCTGAACTGCAGTATTTAGAATAGCTGCCCCTGACTAGTCTTTAGCAAGTTGTGAGGGTACCAGGCAATTTTTAATGAGACTTAACCTAAGATATGATAGATGTAGTGAACTAAAGTGAATCCTGCCTGCTATGTTATTTTCTACAGTCCTGAATTTAAGTGACTGATTTTTACAGAAAGAATTTCCGCCTTTTCTAAACACTCATTACTCTCTGTGAGCCAACGGATTCAAACCTATGTAATAGAAAAGAGTTAGCATGAAATTCTGTTGTAAATTGACTGATATATACTACTTATATCCTTGATGGACACATATTCATGAATAATACTGAACACATCTGCATACATGGCATGTGAATACATATATACACATATATTGTGCATGTGATACCAAATTCTTATCTCAGTGGGCAAGGTTTGCTGGTTTACTTTCGCAGTTGCATCTCTAATAAACATAAATATCAGTTACTCTCACTTAGGTCTGATTTATATCTATTGAGTTGATGTAATTATTAATAAAGCCTTTATTTGCCCTCAGAAGTACTCCAGAAGATGATAAAAGTTTATGGATGATATAGTACCAAGGTCACCCTGGTAACAGATGTATCTCAGGGAGCAGTTGTCTTGTAGCTACTTTTGAATGACTCTGTGAAATAGCTGCCTTGACCAGTTCCTATTCAAGGTCTGGGATTCCTCAGTGAGGACCCCTGGAACATTAGGAGCGAGCTGCCCAAGGGGTTTTGATGATGAATGGCAACACACAGGGCAGCAAGGCTGAAAGGGTCAGATAATGCATGTCCAGTTCTGTAGGATGCTCTAATGTTAACAGTTTCATCATTAACTAGTTAAAGATCAGCCATATGAAAAATGACTTCCCATTTCCAACCTATAATGAACACAAAATTGTGTAAAGATGGATGTTATGGTGCTTTGAGGGATCCTTGATGAAACTGGTCAGAGAAATAAAACCATTTGTCTCTCCAATTTGACTGTCTCTTGTTATATAAAATAGCTGTGTAATCATCTTAAAGCAGAAAGGACCAGAGGGGCCCAGGGACAGAAACCTCAGTTCACAGATGCTGATCAATAGAGAAGAAACAAATGTTACAAGTACTTTCCCACGACAACACTGAGCCGGCAGGCAGAACTTGAAAACAAAAATCTTTTGTGGATTTGTGGATACTTGTGTGACGAACTTGGCTCATGATTTGTCCGGATCAAAAAGGAGACAAGTTTTTTTTTTTTTTTTTTTCCAGAAGGAAGTCGTTATCTTAAATGGTTGAGCTGGAGCCCAGCTCCTTCCCAACAATTCAACTTCTTACCTCTTGGAATCTTGTTGACCTTAACACTGGCATTGACCTCAGAATGTTGATAATTCAGTTGGTCATTAATACAGTCTAAACAACCCAGATTTTGGTGAGGGGGGCAGCGTGATGGATCAGAGAACACCCTGAATGAGAAGTCTCATGACACTATTATGTAGTTCTCTTTGTGGTCTTGGAAAACTCACTCATTTTCTTATGTTTCATTTTTGTGATTTGAAAAAAAGGGGGACTTGCCAGGCCCACAGAAGTGCTGTGACCCAAAACACCAAGGCTCCTACTCCATACGCAGCTTGTACCAGGTTGGTTTGTGATTTTTTTCTCATATTTGTGTAGGGTTTTTCTTCTTTCATAAAAAGTGGATTTATAGACATTTTTCTCTAATTCCTCCTTTTTAACTCAATAGTTCTTTGTACAAATTTCTACTTAATTGATGACTGAAACAGAGTTTAAGTTTTTAAAAAAGCCTCCTTTTAATCATTCTTTTTGTTTTTATTCTTAGAATAGCAGTCACAAAGTTCATTTTCATTCCACTATTTTAGAAGGATATTGAATAGTAGCTATCTTCCAAGTTGAGCTATTTGCTTATTAAAATTCAAAATTCAGTTCCGCCCTTGTATTTATTCTTTCAATTAGGAAGACTAGCATATTATTTGGAAATTGTGTTGTAAATGCTGGCTTCCCCCTCCAGTTTTGTTCTTGAAACATCTGTTCAGGGATGGAGCATTAAGTCATAAAATAATTCCATAAATAATGTTCACATGAAAACTCCTCCAATTCGGTCTAATTTTAGAGCCATGTTACAAATATTCCTTTTAAAGGATTTCACTTGCATCTGGCTTCTTTTTTACTGTCTTTACTTTCCTCTTCCTGGGGATCCAAGTTTTCCTAATGTTCCCCCTACCCCTCCATGTAACCTAGGCTGCTTTTGGTCTGCTGGATCTCCCTGCTTCCCTGAGACCTGCCCTCTCCTCTCTTCCTTATCCTGCCTGACAGTGAGCAAATGGTGTCTGACGTTTTGCACTAGATGTGCACAGGATGACAGTTTAATTCAATTTAAATGTTAATAATTAAAAGTTCTTGTGTTTCCTATTCTGAATTATCTTGGGTAAAACCTAATTTTCATTGAAAGCCTAGATATCTTGGGTAAAACCTAATTTTGATTGAAAGCCTCCCCCGCCACCCCACCTGCCCTTCACCGTGTTCTAGATGGATCCTTTCTAATGGGAAACCTTTCTTTCACAGATTCTTTGGGACTCACAGTAGCTCTGGTCCCTCGCAAACCAGACTCTCAGGCTGCATATTCTCTGAGCACCCTTCACCTTTCCTCAGTAATATTATCCCATGCTGTCATCGCTAGATTGTCCCAGAGAGTGCTTGCTTATGGTCTCTCTCCCTACCGAGGAATGTGCTCCTTGAGACACCAGAACCCATGAATCTCAGTGCAGACAGAGCCCTCTGTGATGGTGGATGGGCTGTTTATCTCTGCTGCCCACTATGGTAGCCGCTGCCACGTGTGGCCATTGAGTATCGGAAATGTGGCCAGTGGGACTGAGAAATAGAGTTTCAAGTTCTGCTTACTTTCAGCTCATTTATATTTAGTCACAAGTGACTGGTGTCTTCCATAGTGGTTTTGATGGACTCTGAACATGTGAACAGAACACCAAGGAGGTGAGTGACTAGGTGTCGGGATCAGGACAGTCAAGGTCATCAGAGGTGATATTTTTGCATTTTTCATGTTCCACATATGCGTCCACCTAAACTACACATAGACTTGCTTACTCCGTGGGCTGGACTGTGCTGGAAGCAGTAGATAGAGGTCTGTAGCCTCCCAAACGTAGTATGAAGACTCTGTTCTAACTGAGAATAAGACAGCTCAGGAGGATATAGTCATTCTCAGCCCCATTTCACCGCTGTGCATGGTCCTGTCTTCTTTGGGTGTAGTGAGGTCATTATTAGTCCAAGTACATTGAGGTGGTTCCCTGAGTCACCAGGAAGTGGCAAATCCTCACTGAGTCCTCCAAACAGGGAGGATATCCTGAACGTGCCATAACCTGAAACAGGACATGTTTATCTTGCAGCATAAAAAGCCCTCTGTTGGCTGCATAGTGCTTCTTAATCCAGGACTTTCTTTAACCCCAACTCAGTAGGTGGTCAGCAAAGAAATGAAATTTCCCTCTATGTTCTGTGACTGTGCTGACTGAACACATGCCTTGACTGGAGGTTGGTTTTTGCTTTTCAAAGGGGCATTGTTTCTAAGGAAGTATTCATGGGCTCCTGCGAAAGCACCTTAGTCTTTGGTGACAAAGGCAGTCACAACCAAGTCCCCTCTACTTCTGCTTTAGTATGGTCCAAAATGCATGGATAAGAGAGTTCCCACTTCCAAAAGCCGTGCCATCCAGAGAGCCCCAGTAAGCTGCTGTGAGTGCCAGGCTCAACAAGTACCTGCATATCCACAGTTGCATGCCTCAGGAAATGAGATGTCCATCTTGGGGTGCCTGTCAGAAACAAGGCTTTCTGACCTTACTAAATTCAACATACATATTTCAACAGCACTTTCAAATTTCCTGTTACATGTTCCTCCTCTGCTATTTCAATGGATCAGGGAAGAAGGGGAGGGGGTGGTTAGGAATTTGTCTTTTATATGGTTTGTCTCAAATATTCGAGGGATGTTTAATTTATCTAGTTAGAGGTAACCAAAAACTGTAAGAATATGAATATCTTGAATTTAATAATATGGAACAATTTAATTTCTACGTACAAAGTAATTCGACTGAATACTGTGTCCTTTCATTTTGATCCAGGTAGGGCTGAAGGTACAGCTCAGCGGGATTGCACTTCTAGCTTGCACAGAACCTGGGCTTAATCTCTAACACCACAAAACACAAAACAAACAAATAAATTGTTCCAGATCCATGCAATGGGCCCTAAAATCAACCCACGTATCTTGTTCCAATCAAAAGAACACAATATGCTGTCTTAGAAAGAATAATATTGGACCATTATCAATGTTTTTCAGACAGCTGGTTACCTACCCAAGAAAATAGCTGCCTACCTCCATACAACACATATACCATGCTAGAGAGACCAAACACATCAGTATCAGTGGTGCTCAGCAAAGTGTCTGCTGCCCACTATGGCAGCTACACATTTCAGCACAGCTTAAAAAAAAATAAGTAAGAAATAGTAAATCCAGAAAAAGGAGGTTCTTGTTTTATATAGTTTGGAGCAGGAAAGGCTTTCTTAAGAAAAAAAATTGAAAACATAAGCAAATGGCTAAGATATTGTTACCATTCACAAAAATACAGATGTGCAGAAATTATGATTAGAATAAATAATTCATATAGCTTGATAAGAAAAAGACAAAAAATCAACATAAACATGGGTAAACACTGTGAATAGGCATACACACAAATGACCAATAACTAAGTGTAACAATATTTGACTCTGCTATTAATCAATCAAATGCAGCTGAAATTAATCCCACCCGATAATTGTTTATTATGTCGGCAAACAGTTTAAAAACATCACACAGTGCTGGTGAGGGCGTGGGGAATGGGAGCTACCATGGACAAAACAAATTTGGACAGAAGAGACACCCGTTAGTTTAAATGTACTTAATCTTGGTTCTAGGAATCCCTCTTCTATATTCTATAGAAATGCTTATACATCTGCCTAAAGCTATAGGTAAGCGGTTATTCATTCATATGGAAAATGTGAGCTCTCTCCATATGTTTCATGGGGTCATGAGAACTAAGGTAGATTGTGGTTCCCCCCTCACTTTGTCACACGTCCTCTCTTTCCCTTCATGTAATCATGAAGAACTGTCACGTCATTCCCACGTAGAATTGGTAGGCATCATGGTATATAATATTAATGATATTTGAAGTAAAACTCCAATTGATTGTTTAATTAAAGAGTAAAATCTTTTAACTGAGGACCAAGGTAAAGGAATGACCATCACCAATGAAACCCATGGCAGGATTTAATGAATAAAGCAAGATGACTGAAATTCCCAAGAAAAATAACATTGTATTGTCTCTACCAAGAGACCAGACCAAGAGGCAGTGTTTGCATGGTTCTGAAATAGACCGAGTTCTATTCTTATGTTTCACTCAGTAATCACAACTAATTACTAAAAATGAAAAGAGATTGCTCAAAACTAAAAAAAAAAAAAAAGTGGCTGAATTGTCATTAATGGGAAGGAGTGTATTCACTTTATTTGTTTTAGCAGAACTGGGATAATTCAGCTAAATTTTTGCTAAACTACATTGCATTTCCACATTCTTAGTTGCTAATCCCAGGGGGAGGGGAGCATCTCTGTAGGGCTCATCTCCATGGTTTTTCTCCAGACACCACTGGGTCATCAGGAGATTAAACATGTCCATGATCTCACTATAGACCCATCAGGTTTTAGCACACACAGATGAGCCATTCATTCATTGGACACCTGGGGCCACGAAGCCAGAGGAGAACCACAAAACAAAACAAAACAAAACAAAAACAAAACAAAAGAAATTGTTCCAGCTCCATGTCCACAGGCCTGGAAATAAAGCCACATAGATGGCAGGAAAGATCTAAGGCTCTTCTGCTGCTGGAATTTTTGTAGATTTATTTTTTGCAGAAGTTAAATTTCTACAGAATTAGAAACTTAAGGGTGATTTGTTGTGGTTTATGGTTTTATAGACTAAGAGCTGCCTTTGGCGATGTGCAATTTGAATTTAATAATTTTATGCGAAGCACAGGTCCTTTCTCTCATGACCTCATTTCTTGTGTGACAAATGGCTTTGTTCTTCAATGCTGGCTCTTCTGCTTTCCTCTAGGTTTTTCTGTTTGTAACATTATCAGAATGTGGGGCTTAACGGTGTTTGTATGGAAACCTGATCACATCCCACGAGGGTCTAGGTGCCCTTGGCCCTGTGTGGAGCAAATCATTCCATACCTCTGCAGCTTCCACTGCTTCTAATGACTTGAATATTCACGGATGCACAGTTGCTTTCTTTTCCCATCAATGTCCCTTACTGAACAAACCCGCCATCTCAATACCATATATTTGCCTCATAAAGTTTTTGACTACTTTGTAGCCAGAACAAATGGAGAGTTTTAGTTTAGTTGCTCTGGAATGGCAACAGAAACCAGTCAATTCCCCACCTCTGCCAGGCCTGTTTCTCTTCCCTGGCCTCAAACTCAGAGTATTCTTATGTAAAAGTAAAAACAAACAAACAGCAAATAAAACATAAAAGAGCAGAGGAAGAAGTGGCATTTCATGAGCAATGTGATTTATGGGATTGTATGATCCTCCAAATCAATGCTGAGAAGGACCTTCAGATTAGTTGAGTTAAGTCCAACATTTTCATTTGAATGAATTAAGAAACTTCAGTGACCTTCCCAATACCAGAGAGCTAGAATTGAAACTCAGGAAAAAATAGATAAAGCTTTCTTGTAAAGGTGAAAATAAGATGTACTCAGCAATCTCTGAAATCAACAATAAAATAAACTTGTGAGCTGGCATTTAAAATGAGGGCAGCTTATTGGGCTGCTTTGCATACTATTATTTATGCAGAGTCATAAAATTAATTTATGCAAAATAATAGTATTTTTTTTAAAATTTCATATGCTGATTTATGGTTATCCAAGCAGTTGGCATAAATCCTTATTTAATATTCACAACAACTTTGTGGAGTCTGAATTATTTTTCCAGTTTTGTAGTTTAATTATTCTAGGTGAAGAGAGGTTAAATGGCTTTCCTATTAATACACAGCTGGTCAATGTTAAAGCAAGGACGCAGCTACAGGGCACATCACTCCAAAGACAGTACCAAGCAGAACCCAAACAATAATGGTTCCTTAATTCATATCAGAGATGCGCCCTCACTGAGCACATTCCTGCTTTGCTGAGGCTCATTTCAGGGTCCACAGCCCTTCTTATTGGTGTGATCCCACTTATTAAGAGGCCAATAGAGTTATCACTACACAGTATGCTTCTTTCAACAGCTATAGCTTGAGATGTTATGAAATGGTAACAGAAGCCAAGGAGACAGTCATACCATATTAATGTTTAAAAAATAAATTCATCCCCTTTCTGGAAATTAAATTTTAATCAGGGCTTGACTGTTCTTTCAGCCAAAATGATAGAATTGATTATGCATTTGAGAGGGGAAAGTATAATTAAAACAAGAATTATTCCCTGTCTAATGACAGGCAATTGACAGGCTTTCAGGGGTGTATTTAAGGCTCCTTACCCAGCATGCAGAAGCAGTTTATTCCCCTGTTATTTTCCTCTTGGGACAGTTCTGTGATCTCTCTTTTATGCTAGTACAACTTGATTTCACTGGCGTTCTTACTCACGGCCTTTCTGGTATAACACCAAAGCTTTATGTTGGAGAAGGAAAGCTCCAAGATGCTTTTTCTGTGAGAATTTTGTAGGTAGTTACTTACGAAAGTTAAATTCCTACGGAATTGGAAACTTAAGGGTGATTTGCTATAGTTTATGATTTTATGGACTCTGAGCTGGAAATGATCAGGGTAGTCACGCAGTGAGACTGTTTCATGTTTTAGTGGCTGGAAGGAAGGATGACTCCAAGGGATTGCCTAAGATTGTCGAGAGACTCTCCTTGAGAAATAATAATAATAATAATAATAATGCTTAAGGCAGGCGTGAATCTGAAACGCACTTGTGCAGGCTCCAGTCATCTTGCCATCTGTGCTATGCTTCATTCTTGTTACAGGGCTTGGTTTGCTCAGTGTTCTCACCCGGGGGCAAGTTCAAAGTTCATCTTCCGCAGCCCCTCTCCTCATCCACCCAGCTCTTGCTAAAAGTGCCAGTGAAGGCAAATTTCCTTCCCAGATCATACCTCTGTACACTTCATTTAAAGTGACACTTTTCTCCTGGCATGTGTATGTCTGTATTTTGTGCTTGTACATATGTGTTTGTGTGTGTATGTGTGTGTGTGTGTGTGTGTGTGTGTGTGTGTGTGTGTGTGTGTGTGTGTAGAGACTAGAGGTCAATGTCAAATGTCTCTTCCTTAGTTGTTCTTATTATTATTTATTATTATTTTTGAGATGGGTCTCTTGCTGAATTTAGAGCATGTCAACTAGGCTAGACTACATAGCCAGTAAGCCTTAAGGATCTCTGCTTCACCAGTACTGGGATTATAGGTCACTTCTGGGTTAAATGTGGGTGGTGAGATCTGAGCTCTCCTCTTTGTGCTTAAAGAGGCAAGCACTTTACCCTTGAGCCATTTCTCCAGGCCATTTAATAGCACTTTTCTGCTCAAGCAACTCTTGATAGTTACTTTACTTTTAAATATCAAGATAAAGATAGTTACTTTTTCTTCTTTATGAGGTTAGGCTTGAAAATTACTCCTTACAATTTGCTACTGACTAAAGCTAGAGTGATGGTTCAGTGGCTAAGGCACTTGCTCTTAAAGCCTGATAGCCTGGGTTTGATTCAATACCCACATAAAGCCATATCCGCCAAATGGCACATGCATCTGGAATTTGTTTGCAACAGCAAGAGGCCCTGGTGTGCACATTCGTTTTCTCTCTCTCTCCTTGCAAATAAACAAAGAAATAAATCATAAATTGGCTACTGGTACTGGTTTGTTTTCCCTGTTTCCAGAGCACATATCCAGTGATAGTGTTCTTTCAGTATTTCCTGTTTTCTGTTCCTGACTGGGCTGTGCTAGAAACAGGAGACTCTTCTGAAATATCCGCACGTCTCCTTATCATGGCCAGATCTGCATAATTCAAAGTAAATGAATCACTTCCTATTCTCCTATTCACTTCTGAGGGGTACTCTCAGCATCCTCTGGCTTTCTGCTCTGTTTCTCCCCTCATTCCTCGGGTGCATTTGCCTATGGTCAACTACCAGTCAGCACAAGAGGACACATGACTTGGCCTCCAAGAGAGAAAAAAAGGGGGGATTATTTTTTCATCTCCTTGAAGTAAACAGAGGATTCTTGCACTCAACTTGAATTCAAGAGTTCATGTAAATTTAAGTTGGTTCATTTATGCCTGTTTGATGAACTATATAAGATTAAATTATATTTGCTTGAGGAGTTAAATATCTTCTGTTTATTATAAAGTCTTTCTTTTCAGAAAGAAATTGTTAGAATTGTGACTTCTTCCTTTAAAATTTAGTAGAATTCACCAGTGAAGCATGTTGAGTGAGGTGCTTTTTAAAATTATCTGTTCAAATGTGGTTACTTATTGTATTCTCCTTAAATGTTGTTACTCCTTATGTTCTCTGTTCTTTTGTGACTGAGGCCAGGTACCTTATGTCTTCCTAAAGAGTTAATACATTCCACCTGAGGTGTCCCAACTGTGGGAAGCTGGTTGCTCATGACATTCTTATGTAGCTTTTAATGTCGATGGGATCTGTGTTGATGACCTCTCTTCCAATTCTGAAATTAGCAATTAATGATCTCTCTATCTTAACCAGCTAGACAAGAGGTTTTTCAATTTATTGATCTTTTTAAAGAAGTGCTCTTTAATTTTACTCATTTGCTCCATTTTCTTGTGTACAACTTTACTAATTTCTACTATTTTTCTTTCATTTTTTTTCTTGCCTGCAGTAGGTAGAATGGGTTATTTTTCCTCTAGTATTTTTCAAGAAGTTTTGGTTATTGATTTTGGTTCTTCTTCCCCAATATATTCATTGAATTATGTAAATTGTTATAAATGCAACTTTCATTGCATTTTGTGAATTCCCAGGGTCTTTCATTTTAATGTAATTCAAAATAGTTTTAAACTTCTTTTGCTACTCTGACTTTGAAATCTCATACTACTTAATATCTAGTTTAATGCAACTACGTGGGCATTTTAAAGCTATCATTTCGTTGTGTTTTTGAGAACATTCTTCATAGAAGTTATAATCTTTATTTTGTTTATGTTTGTTGCGTTTTATAGACAATAAATGCGGTCTGTATTAAAAGAATGAACATCCTGCTGTGTGGTTGGATAGGGTGATTTGCAGATGTCTGTGCATTTTAGTTGATTGATACTGTTTAAGTCATCTTCCTTCCTGATGGTCTACTTGTTTGATCAAGCCATGACTGAAAGTTGAGTGCATTTTTCTGTCTCTCCTTGCTGTTTGTCAATTAATGCCTCATGCATCTTTATGTTCTTTGGTTAGGCGAATAAAAAAAAAACTTAGGATTGTTAAATCTTCTTAGAGAAATCATAATGATAATGATAATATTAACTATCATTATAATGTGACCTTGTTACCCCTAAAAATCATCTTTGTCCTAAAGTTTGTCTAAAATTAAAAATTAACCCAAGATTTCTTTTAATAGTATTAGTGTGGTATCTCTTTCTCCATCTCTTTTCTTTTAACATATTTGGTCTTTTCTAAGCTTATATATTTTTTTTGGGAAAAATAACATACAATTGGTCCTGTCTTCTAGTTTATTCAAATCTTTGTATTTTAATGTAGTCTATTTATATTTAACATGATTATTGTTTTGGTTGTACTGATATTTATGTTATTTGTAACATATTTCTTAAATTACATTTGTTTCCTTTTTACTCACTCTTTGTCTCCTCTGGTGTTATTGAACATTTTATATGATTCCATATTATCATCCATCTTTGCATGCCAAGTATATTTTAAAAAATGTCATTGAGGCTGTGTGATATGCTTTAAACATAGCTTCTGTCTACCTCCAGATAGCATTGCACCATTTTACCTGTCATGTATGGACTTCATAACAGATGTTCTCAGCCCTTCCCTCCTATCCACTGCAATGCTGCTGACACACATTGGATACATATGTATACGCTCTCTTCACTCAACACATTGCTGTGATTATTGCTTTAAACAAACAGTGATGTTTTAGCTCATTTAAGAATAGGGAAAATAGGAAACTTGTGTTGTCTTTAAATAGTCTACTTGGACTCTCCTGAAATGGAGGTCCACGCTACCCAACACCCCTTTCGTCTAAGTTTCTATTCTACATTATTTTTCTTAGGACTGCAGAACTTCCTTATATACTATTAGCATATTCTGTTAGGCAGTTCTTGCCTCACTGAATTCTCTCACTTTTTGGTTGCCTGAAAAACGATTTATTTCATTTTCCCCTTTGAAGGATGGTTTCTCAGAATATTTGTTCTAAATTCTGCCTTGGTAGTTTTTTCTAATCCTTTCAACATTGAAGAATTAATATATGTCATTAAATTTAGGAAATTCGGAGCCCTTGTTAAATATTTTTTCTGTCTTGTTCTTTACCTTTTGTCATGCCAATTATAGGTTTAATTTCAAATTTGTTCCAAAGTCCATACATATTCTGTTCTGCTTTTATCCATTAATTTTCTTTTTGCATTCAGTGCAAGGAGTTTCTGTTGCTCTGTCTTTTTTCTCAGCTGTGTTCACTCTGATGGTGAGCCTCATCAAGGCATTTTCATTTCTATTACTGTGTATTTCATTGTCAGCATTTCATTGTAACCTTTTTCTTAGTTTTTTTCATTAGTGCCTATAACATATTAATCATAATTATTTAAAATTACCATTGAATAGCTTCAACATTGGTATCATGTGTGTTGTTCTAATACTTTGGTTTTCAGATTGTCTGTTTTCTTATTTTGTTGATTCTTCTGATGTTTTTGAATTAGGTAATAGGTCAGGGAGAGGTAAGCAGATGTTTTAGCTAGAGGATTTATGTTGTGTTGTGTTTAATGTTGCTCATAGGTATAGGGAAAACATATCTATCGTTTTTTTGAGGTAGAAGGGTCTTTCACTGGTCTGGAACTTGCCAAGTCGACTGGACTAGCTGGTTCGTGAACCCTAGGCATTTATCCTCCTTCCCTGGTCTTCCTCAGTCCCTGTGGACATGCAATTTACTACCATTGTCAAACTGTGGGAAATACAATATTGATGGTGAGCATAAAAATGAGTGCTTACAGTGTGCACTAACACCAATTCCAGATTTGATTTGATTTACATGGGTTCTGGAAGTTGAACTCAGGTCCTCACATTTTACCACCTGATCTTTCTCTCAGCCACCTCTTGTAGTTCTTATGATTGTAATACAGTTATCTCAACCTATTTATATTGTAGTTATGTGTGAATGGAAGAGAAGGTGTCTGTGTGAATGGAAGAGAAGGTGTCTATAATCTTCTTTAGTCTTGACATTTTATTAGGTCTTTTTTGAGGCTGTTGTCTTCCCCAGGGTTTCACAGATATTTTCATCTTTCTTCTTCCTAACTTTCTGGTTGTAATTCCTATTTTCTTGAAGCTCTGATCACTGCGGTGTTTTCCAGTCTTTAGGTGACGTAGGAAAGTTGGTGTGGGCAGGAGCTGGGAGAATTTCCTGACAGGATAAGGCTTCAGAATTGAGCTCTGTGAAACCCTTCTGCTGAGGAGCACTCTCCCTCACCCTCTCACCCCCCACCACCCACACACATTTTTATAGACGTCCTTAGACACCTTTTAACTGTTATTCCCTTCACCTCCCTACTTTTAAGAACCCATGGGGATGTATTTCTCATACTCATTATGTAAACCTAGTAGAGTTTGTGGAAGTAAGGACTCCAAAAGCGTGGGATTTCCTAGAGGCTCTCAGAAGTTCCTCACATTCATTCTAGTCCACACTCAGCCTTCAATAATTCATTAAAATGATCTCATGACTCTTCATATTAGTTTATGGTTTCAAATTCTGTTCCAGGTAAGTATAATGTGGTTGCTATATCTTTCTTGAAGAGCTTTCTATCTGCAGATTTGGGAGGTGGTTTGTATATGACATCATCAATCATCTGGTGTGTTCAATTCCAGCTTATTCAGATTTTCTTTGAGGATGGAGGTGACAACTTCCAACTTGCATAAAAGCTGAAGTAGAAACCGGACAGCACACTAACTTTGCTTTATTCCCAGAGGAAGAAGGTTCCAACATAGGGACAAAATACTATGAAGTTTGTCATCTGATGGGTCAAATACACTGGCAAGTCAAAAGGAAGGAGGGATTGTGGTAAGAACTCTCTGGAAAATTGTGGTACCTTGTGTTTGTTTGGTGAAGTCTCTTTAAGTCACTATGTCCAGATAATGAGCCTACTGATAAAAATAGTTTTCTAGATTGAGGTGCCTTGAATTAAATTGTCCCTGATAATGTCATATGTTTGTAGTTAAGCCTCATACTTAATGCCCAGCTGGTGGGAACTTTGAGAGGTAGAGCCTTGCTGGAGAAGGTATGTCATTGGGGATTGACCTTGGGATTTTATAGTCTAGCCCTGCTTGGCAGTGTTAGCAAGCTCACTCTCCCCTTGAAACTGTAAGCCAGAAATAAACCTTTTCCTTCCATAAGCTGCTTCTGGTCAGATGTTTTGTCCCAAAAATGATAAGGTAACTTATACACAAAATATCAAAGAAGAAAGGAATCCTTGTTTTTCACCATAGAAACGTAATATGGCAATTTTGATTTATAAGCCATAAAATCGTTTATCCTCCTTCCCTGGTCTTCCTCAGTCCCTGTGGACTTGCAATTTACTACCATTGTGAAACTGTGGGAAATACAATATTGATGGTGAACATAAAAATGAAAACCTAAAATCTATGTAAATTATTATTAGAATAAAACATAAATTAGAATCAAAATCTTTAGCAGATGAAAATACTACCATAAAAGAGACATTATGGTAGAGGTACTATGAATTGGATATCATTAAATGCAAGGGTGCCATGACTCAATGGAGTGTCAGAAATAAGAGAGACAACACTAGCTAAAATAGGGTTCAGAATAGAGAATGAAAATAATGACAACTGTTTCAAAATAAAAAATCAATTATAAGAAACCCAATTAAAATAGATATAATTGAGATGAAAATTTATGGAGATAAATATAAAATGGAATTATGTAGTCCAAGAATTAGACTATATGCTGTTGCCCTGACAGAGAGTTGTAATAGGAATTATCTTCCTACTATTGACAATTAAAGTACTAGATGAAAGTATTTTTTTCTTTTTTAAAAAAGTATTTTATTTATTCATTTTCAAGCAGAGATTCAGAGAGAGAGAAAGAGAGAGAGAGAGAGAGAGAGAGAGAGAGAGAGAGAGAGAGAGAGAGAG
>PVHP010004600.1:31554-70409 GCA_004024765.1 Zapus hudsonius | reverse complement strand
AACTCTCCAATGGAGATTGTGTTTGTATTTTTCAGGATATAGCGAGTGAGCTGTGGCCCATACAACCCTACTACCCGACACTAGGCCAAAAGATGAGACCATGGCAAGAGATGAGCCAACACAGTCATATTGTGGAGGAGCCATATGGAACACTGCAGAGAAGGATGGGATGGACAGGGGACCCATAGCCACAGCCATTTATCCAACTCAGGATAAGCCTAATATGTTTGTGTTTTGCAGGATACAACGAGAGAGGTGTGGCCCATCTAACCTTACCAACCAACAATAATATTTTAATCACATATTCAATATTCTTCTAAACATTAGTGATACCGATGTACCATACATTCATATTAGATATGCAATGTCTACATCATCTGTCTGAATACCATGGTCATGTAGAAATCTATTTGGAGATTAATCTCTATAGAGAAGGATGTAATGGAAGGAAAGAAAACATATCTTTAAAGTAGATAGCCATCGGAGATGTTGATGCAAACCAAATAGGGTTGAAGTGAACTGCTATGTTTCTTTTTGGACACATAAAAAAAACAGTACTAATCACAGTTCACAGACAATGCATAGTCCAGTTAATTGGTATCATTTTAATGTAGAGATGCTCAGGAACAAAAATTGTGCATGTTGCACTAGCTATTAAAGTGAAATACATTATAGTACAGCAACAGCTGCTATGTATTTTGTTGTTGCTTCATGGCAGGTACAATTAATATTATTTTAGGCATAGATTTATAAAATTTTCTCCATGGGTAATCCCATTAAAGAAAATGTTTGCACTCAAATACCCACAGAGATAGGTTTAATATTTGTTAATACGGAACATTAAAAGAAAAAAAAATCCCTACTGCACTATGTACTATATTAATTAACAGTAGAGTAACTTCAGTAATTAAACTTTCAAAGAAACCAGAAAGTATGAAATCTATGTAAACAATAATTTTCATGAATTTTTATGCGAATTCCTTCTGCTCTTACATCTTGTACTGCTGGTTCTCTATACATGAGGCTGACAACTATATTCATTTATCCTATGGAGCATTTATATTTGTTTAAGGATCTGGTGATGCACTGATTAAGAATACAGACAGGTTCTCTCTTGAAATTCACATGTCTCTACAGATGATGGATAAAGAAGGTAATACACACAGAGACATCTAAAATATGTGGATTCTCTAATGTTAAATACCATGAAAAGGAAGAAGGAAAGAAAGGATCTAGGAAGAGGCTCCCTTATTTAGAATGCCATTTATAAATCTTCTTACTGAGATGAAATGTTGGCTCATTCCAGATTGCAGATAACAAGCCATGTATGTTCACATCTAG
Source organism: Zapus hudsonius (assembly GCA_004024765.1). NCBI lineage: Eukaryota > Metazoa > Chordata > Mammalia > Rodentia > Dipodidae > Zapus > Zapus hudsonius. Next base: position 69,068 of record PVHP010004600.1, on the reverse strand, counting down.
GACTGAATTCACTCATGGTGAGTATAAATGTAAGATACGGCAAGCTTAACAAATTCAAAGAACTTAGAGATGTATTTAGGAGGGGATCAGATGGTGATATAAAGTTAAGAGCCCATTTACAGCCTTCAAGACGTTGGTGAGAATTCTGAATTTCATTCTAAATACAAGATAACATACAATATATAAATACTAGAGATGTTTCAGTATCTAACCAAATAGGTTGTAAAAATATGCATTTTTGCCATTACATATCAACTAATTGAGGTGGTAAAACTTGTGAAAAGAAATGAAATATTAGAAGCATACTGCAGTTTTGTAGAGTACAGCTAGTCAGGAAAGAAGAGGAAAAATTAATATCTTTCTTTCTTTGTGTGTGTGTTTTGCCTACATTAATTCCCTTCCTGTCCCCTAAATTTAAACATTGATAAATATTCCTAGTCTCTTAGTTCTTGAAAATATTCCATAGCTACTTGCATTATTACCAAAAGACTGGAGAGATCAAAATCAGTAACAAATAATCAATGAAAATCCCTTCCATTACTATTATCATGTTTATTTCTTCATTTTTTCCTGCAAATGTAAGCAGCTGTTTACCGTCATATTTGTTCTTTTTATAACTTTTTGTCTATTACTGAGCAGTCCTTATGTTTCTGCTGCCTAATTCACTTGCACTCTTCCAAATTGATTATTTGAACTCAAAAGCTCTGAAGAAGATTTAGACAAGTGGATGACTAAAATAACCTATCAATTATCCGTCATCAAGCCAAAGAAATGCACACTCTTTTCAAAAGCAAATAAGTCAGTGAAAATACCAGCAAACAATTTGAATCTATAAAAAATGACAAATAAGGTCATTGTATTGTATGTCAGTAGACAAAAAAGGAGATTTAATTTTGTGCATATTTGACTGTTCTAGAAATTGGGGTAAGGGCTTGAGCGAGTGTGTCTCTTTTCAGAGACTGCAGGTCTCAGTGGTAAATGAACAAGTATCTGATCTGGAAAAGAATTGTAGGTGTGTACAGTGAAGCATGAGAAGGTGATATTCTAGACTCTTCTCTGGAAAGTCATGTGGGAATAATCCTTGTGAAAGTCATCCAACATGATAGGATGAAGGGAAACTACATCCTCAATAAAAGGAGAGCAGGAAGCATGTTAGGGGTGAACGCAGCCTTAGAAACACAGGATGTATTAACAAGGGTTTAAGGTCAGAAAACAAAAAGACAGAAAAATTTTGTAGTTTCCTGCTCACAAATCAGTGTATAATAAGTAGTAAGAACTTAGGTGTCTTCCATTAATCTTTCTTATAACTCTATGGGATAATTCTGTCAAGAGAATGAGCAAATGTCCCTAATGGGGAAAAGGCTAAATAAATCAAAGTAACTCATTAAAAGAATGTCGGAATTAGATATTCACATTAATATTTAATTGTATTGCCTTCTTGAGGCCAGTTATGAGAAGGAGGGAAAGAGAACCCATGAGACCACTCTCTGTATTATACAAATATGAAATTATATAAATTTCTCTAATTCTCTAACCTACAGGTGTTTTTTCTATCATTTCTCACATAAAAATATTTTGTACCACAATACATTATCCTTAAAATATGAGCTTGATAAAAGAATAAACCAATCGTTATCTAAAGTTATAGTCTACTAAGAAAGATATCTACTAAAATTTTATATTACCATTAGTTTAATTTGTTATTTCTTTGAGTGTTATAAATTTCGTTTCTATAGTTACTACCTTCATTTATAAAATAGGTAAGGTGTGACGGTCTCATCTTGAATCAAACTATCCTGGTCTAGAATGTAATTTATAGTATGGGTTTTCATTAGAAATACTTACCCCAGTGCTATACATGGTGATTTGATTAAATAATCATATATTTATTAAGGTACACTTAGTTATATTTGCAGATTTCATTGCTAGTCATATATTTATTAACCATCATTTAGAATTGAAATATCATGTTTGCTTTTTTTAGCTGACAAGGCACAAATTATTTTTCAACTGGAGCCTAATCAACATATAAAGTGATGGGTAAAATAACATAACTTCTTGAAAATTTTTATGAAGATACTAAAAGTATTCTTTGTCATTAATGGAAATATTTAATTCATGACAATGTTGATGTCTTTTATCTTCTATATTGAGAAGGGTATAAGGATTCCTATTTCAAAACTTTGCTTTTCCCAGTGTATGTAGGAAAGTTGATACACTTACATTTCTAAAAATATAAGGTACTTTATTTAGCATTTTGCTTTGTGAATATGTACTTCTACATACAAATATGCATTTATATATAGTGCAATCCATATTAAAAATACTCTCTCAGAATTTTAATCTGTTCTCATGCTATGTTATGACATTGGGTGACTTATAATTGTGAAAAAGCATATAGTGCATCCAATAAAGAATTTTTTCTTTTACTATTTTCATTTTTTATCATGAAAAAGTTAATCTTACAACTTCCTATTTATAAGTGACTAAGTTTTATAAGTATCATAAAGTAATAAACTTTTATTAAAAACACCACATTATATGGCTAAATGACTTAGTGGATTTTAAGAATTTCATTCAAAGTTCCTAGTGACGTAGTCACACACAATGAGTCCACATATGTTTAGTAAAAATTAACATATTAAAAGCACAAATATTAAAGCAATATTATCTGATAGTAACATCATTGTAAACTGTATTTGTAACTTGCATACAAGCATTTTTCAGAAACCTTAATTTAATTATAAGAATGGCATATTTCATTCAGTATTGCAAATTGAAAATATATACTTGAGGAAATAACCACAATGCTTAATTTAGGATACTATCTAATCATAATTTTCTCTATTAGGTATATAAACTGAAATATAAGTATGTAACTATATATATATATAGTTAATCCATGATAAATATGCAAAAATGAGAGAGTATTGTGTTATAATTATGATTTACAGTTAATATTAAATTTCATGTTTCTAAACATGTTCTTGAGTATATAAATATGGTAAAGAGAAACATGAAACAATCTTTGAGTTTGTTTGTTTTTTCAAGGTAGGGTCTCACTCTAAACCAGGCTGACCTGGAATTCACTATGTGTTCTTAAGGTGGCCTTGAACTCATGGTGATTCTCTGACCTCTGCCCCCCTAGTGCTGGGATTAAAGGAGCGCTCCACCACACCTGGTATGAAACAATCTCAATCATTTATAATTCTATCAATTTAATGATTCTACAGGATCTTGTGAATGTTTTTATGCCTTTTTAATGCTAACAGTTCATTATCTACTTCTTCCTTTACCTAAGCAACTTGCTTCACCAGTAGTGGGCTAGCATTTAGACAGTCATAAATGCAGACATATATACACAATCATAAACACATAATTAAGAGTTAATGTCCCAAATGTCAAGGAAATATATGTTCTTCCTTGCCTGAGATTGATAAAGCCATATGTTTGAATTTTCTTCTCACAGATGCAATTTAAAGGTGCCTATTGAAGATTAAGTTGGGGTAGTGCACTAACAGTTCTGAAACCCTGTCTTATGAACTGTTACATCGAAGGCTGTCACAATGGTATTTAAATATATGGATTATGTACAAGAGTAGCATATTTATCTGGTTCAAATGCATGTAGTTCTTGTTACAGCTGCTTATATAGACTGTAATTAATACATCTTTGCTGAACAAAGTCATAGCCTGTAGGGACCGGGATTAGATGATACACATTTTTAAAATAGGTTGTAGGAATAGTAATGTTCATTATAGGAACATTATAGACATTGTTCATTGTTCAGGATAGAGCAGTCATCATGTGTGCACAAGGCCCAGGGTTCAATTCTCAACATCAGGAAAGAGAGAGAGAGAGAGAGAGAGAGAGAGAGAGAGAGAGAGAGAGAGAGAAAGTATATATAGAATAAAAGTTTCATAACATTTCAGTTTATTTTATTCACCTTAGCTAGCGTCAATTGTCAGGTTTATATTCTGTGATTCAAATGCTTTCGTTAAAAGGTAATCTGTGCTGTCAATCTACGTGGGTATTTTGTAGCTTTATATAGCATTTTGTCCTCAGAATTTATTTTTAAATTATATATTCAAATTTATTACTTTCATTCATTTGGATTTTGAAAGACATTTAGAAGAAACTCTTTCTGCATGCATATGCTCTAGAAAACTGGTGGTTGTGAAATAAAATAGCAGGGACCAAGTTGGGCTTGGTGGCGCACACCTTTAAGCCCAGCACTGGGGAGGCAGAGGTAGGAGGATCACTATGAGTTTAAGGCCACCCTGTGACTACATAGTGACTTCCAGGTCAGCCTGAGCTAGAGTGAGACCACACTGTTAAAACCACCATTAGTGTCAACCATATGTTCTTTGAATTCTAGTTTGCTATACATTATTCTTCAAATACACCAAGCTTCACGGGATGTGGAAATTTGCTTGCCTAGTTCATAGTCATTGACGTCACATTGGCTGCCCCTCCCCCTTGAATGAAGGGACTGTCAGTTCAACAGCTGGCTGGCCTCCCCTTAGGACACCATCATCCATGGTCATCTTGCGAGCTGTACACAAGGACTGCATTGGACAGCTTCAGGAAGGAAGCATGTAACCCTAGGCAGGACTGGATCACACATTCTCTCCCAGGTTTTTTCCAAGTCTTGGGGAAACACCAAAACCATCCTCACCCAGGCCAGAGGGAGAACACTGACCCTGGAGGAGGAAAAGAGGTACTGCCTTTGAAAAGGGAATTTTGGGGGCTCCCTTGCTAATGCATCAACCAGCTTAAGGTACAAAGGATTCTTGTCTTACAAATTTAAAGAATAAAACCCACATAGCAGAGAAAAGAAAAAGGCAAAATTGGATTGTTAGCATGGATGCATACTGAGAGTTCTGTTTGCTTTATTTCAGGTGCCTCACATCTCATTCCAAAGCATACAACACTGAATGATTGACTATTAAAATATGTAACTTTTTTAAGGTTTTTATTGGCTTAAAATCATATATATTTACACAACAATATCTCAGTATCATAGGTTCTTAGGTAAAACCATTGAATCCATGATGATATTCTCTTTTATACATTAGATATTCTCCCCCCATGACTCTTACATTCTTTCCACCCCCTCTTCCACAAATTTCCCTGAGTCACAGTGAGTGAGTTTAAATCTTGCATAGTTATTACATTTTTAAGAGTCTCTAAATTTGTGTTTTGGACAATTTTGGGCACCCATGGTGCCTCTCTCCACTGTCCTTCCCCAGGTTATCTGCTTTGCTGTGGGAATAGCTCTTTTGCTCATCATCCCACTTCCTTAGAGGTTGCGTTCTAAAAAATAAAATAAAATAATATGCATTTTCAGGATTCCTGATCATCCTCAGTCACCTTGTGTTTTCAGCTTTGTCCTCTCAATAATAACTTTTGAAGTGAGAAGAAAGAATTGGTCCCTTATGAAATCTCTGAAATGAGATAAATTTTCAAATCCTTTCATGCATTTCACTGCCAATCACAGAGGCTAATCTGATTCAAGCTCATCATTAGTATTCTTGGAGAGAGATTCCGAGCTGCACACGTGCTCCAGCGTCATGGAGTGGAGAGGCTAGTACAGAAGAGCTCCCAGAAGACCTCTACATGCCACAACGTGCGAATCGATTTTAATTAATTCTAGATCTTTAAGTCTCCCTGCCATTTAGAGAAGATTGCTATCTGCTGCACACACGAGGTGGAGGTAATTAACAGAAGCTCTGCTGCAGACTGATAGCAGATGCTTTTGATACCTGATGTGGGCACTACCTGCCAACCATGGGCCACAGTGTCTGAGAAGTTCTGTGGAACATTCTAGGGATTTTTGAAATAAGGGATATGCAGAACAGGACATCATTACTTTTAATAAATATATCATTTGGAGCACACCAGCACAGTTTTATTGATTTATCATGAAAGCTGTCAGTTCGAATGGAAACAATTGTGAACACAAACCTAGTGAAGGAAGGTGGCTAAGAATACAAAGCCCTACACACTTACCTACTGTGAGGGCTGTTACATACATAGAATCTCAAAGAGATCTTCACACTAATGTATGACCTGATCTATATACAAGGGCCCAAGGACCTCCAGCCAAATTTGTAAGTAGACTGGCCCGAGGCACAGTCTTACTTTGGTGTTGACATCAGTTTGTCCAATTAGCCTCCTGAATGTTCTCATCTCTCAGAACAACTTAGCTGTTCCCCACCTTTTATCTGTTAAAGCTCTTGTCTGCTCTGCCGCCTTGAATGTACCGTAGTTCACTTAGATACGTCTCCTCCCACCACACTGCTTTGCTCTAACCAGTTAATATCTCTGTGGAAATCTCTATGGTTAAATGACACAGCATAAAACAGAAATAAAGCATATCTTTTATTATGAAACAAGGTTTTTCTCTGCAACCATGATTGTCCTGGCATTCTCTATGTAGCCCATACAGCACTTGAACTTGGAGTCTTACTCTTTTTGAATGTTATTGTCTACTCTGGTGAAATTCTTACACACACACACACACACACACACACACACACACACACACACACGGTGTGTGTTGAATGAGTTTTCCTGTGCTGCCCAATTCTCATCACTCCACATGCAGAGAACAATGATGACAGGCTAAGAAACATTCTTGTCTAGCTTGGTTGTCTAATGAGTTTGACTGAGGTCCTCACAGGAACATGGCTGCGCACTTACAGGCAGCTACACCATGGTGAATTTGCCTCTGAAGCAACTGGTACCTACCACTCCCTCACGTATCCTCAACTCTAGGGAGGAGAAGACCTCCTGGCCCCTTTCTTCTCCAGAGTCTGCTGAGCCAAACTTCAGCACCAGGGACTAGCAGCTGCCCAGTGTTGTGAGGGAGGGCTTCATATGCATTCAGGATGACAATGTCCTTTCAGGATCCTAGGACAGAGTTCACAACACCCCCTTAATACAACCCCATGAAGAGTAGAAAACGTAGATGAAAAGTATGAAGTTATGAACTATAAGGTTGGACTGTGTGCTTCATAACATCGACTTAGAATTTAATTCTTTTTGAACCTGGATCTTTCCATTTTGTTAGTATGATAATCATAATATTATTAGGAAAGTGTTTGCACCACTAACAAATCAGTGAAAACTGTTTGCTATATCAATACTGGAATTTAGTATTAGCCTTTTGATTGAAACACTTTGCCCATGTTTTTGACCAAAAAAAATCTTTATATAATATTCCATCATGTATATAATGTATTTTGATCATTTTCACTCTAATACCCTTTTTATTCTCTTTCTATTCACACATAAACCCCTTCTTCCTCTAAACAACCAGTACCTTTCTCAACTTCTTTATAAAAATTCTTTAAAAAATTAATAAATGTCTTTAAAACATTCCTCACAATTGTGAAAACAAGATTGATATGATTGGATGATTGATGATTGATCAACACTTATTGTCAGTTGACTGGCAAGTAGAAGTGTTCAAACTAATCCATGAAGTCACTATGAGGACAGGTATATTTAAAATAGTGATTTTGGAAATTTTATCCTTTTTAAATTTTCTTAATTATTTGAGTCTAGTGCAATGCCTTAAGATATTCACCAAAGAGCTTTCCCCCACAGATTGCTTAGATGAGGTGTTCTCAATTTTTACTACTCTTGAAGCAAATGCATAATTAATGGCTCAATGAAATCCTGGACAGGATACTACAGGAACGTGATCAAACTCAGACTATAAGGTGAAAGACTTGCAGATTCATAAGGCACTGGGATCTCATACGAAAACTGGGCCTCTAACTGTGAGTGTGTATGCGTTCTTCCAAATATAAATACTTATCAGTCTCAGAGGAAAAAAAACTCATCAAGAAGCAAAACAAAGAAACCTTATTAGGTGGATTTCAACAAAGGCTGCCACAGCTAATTCTCCTAATTGTTTCACCTTTCTTGCATCTTTCTTCAATTTCCATTGGACACATGTAAACACCTGAATCACAGAAGCAGAACCTTAGTTGTCAGTACTGAACCACAAAACCAGTAGCTTAGTCATCAGTACTGGGCCCTCAGAACCAGAACCAGTATCTTAGTCATCAGTACTGGAACCTGTGCTGTTTCTTCGGTCCAGCCCTCTGACCAAAGCCAGTGTGACCTGACCTTGGTCCAAGGCAAACTAGCTCCTTTTATTGCAACACCTTGTTCATAACTATCAGCCCAGGATTTGTCTCTTCTAATAACATAAGACTATCTTTTGAATGTTTCTGTTTGCCTTAGCTTCTGCTGAGAAAAAGCACACATTCAACTTGTATTTCTGAACCCCAAAAGATTTATTTCCCCGGATTAATTGATTCACGCCAGTTTGGATGCTGATAATCCAAACAGTGCACAGGCGTTTGGTAAACAAAGCAGTATTGTACTAGGATGCTTCCAGAGCTCAGGTTGTCTGCTGCACAGTCGGTGAGGTCACTCTTTGTTTTCACCTTCAACTGATGGGATGAGACCCACCCACACTATGGAAGGTCATCTAATCAATGTCTGCTATTCCCAATGCTAAGTTTATCTAAAGACACCTCTAGAGCAACATCCCACAGGTTTGATTGAATATGTCTACTGTGATTGTTGTGGTCAGGAATCTAGTTGCTGCACAGAAAGAACCCAAGCAAAAGCGACTTGTGGAGGAATGGGTTTATTAGGCTTACGGACCCGAGGGGAGACTCCATCCTGTCAGGGAAGATGATGGCAAAAGTAGATAGATGGACCTCCGCCACAGCCCTGGAAATAGCGGCAGGAAGGTGTGCCTAACACTGGCAAGGGGAAGCTGGCTTATAACCCCCATAAGCCCGCCCCCAACAACACAGCACCATCGAAGTTGTAAAATCCAAACTACCATCACCTGAGGATCAGTTACCCAGAATGCATTCATTTGTATGTGGGGGACACCTGGATCAATCCATGATAGTGATCTAGAGAAATTGAAACATAAACTCAAACACGGCACGCCCTATGACAGACAGTAAATTAAATACAAATCTGTCGTTAATAAAACTTGTTCTTCTCATGGTATGATGTCACAGTGGACACAAAACTTTCAAGCATGACCCATAGAGAAAACTGTTAGAAACAATCTCAATTTAATTGATAATAAAACTACAGAAGAGACCGTGTTCATGGGGAAGAGAGTTTCTTCAGTTATGATAGTTATAATACTATCAGTACTTAGGACTGATATGTGTAGTACACAGCAGGGACTTGGTAGGAAGTGGAAACAATGAGGAATGAAAAAGGTAAATTGATCAATCAGATATTCTGGCATAATCCTGTCAAGTGAATGAGTTCATCTAAACACAACTTCGTTGCAAACTTTTGTATATCAGTAATTGAAATTCAAGAGACACTAGACCTATTGCCATAGTGTAGTTCTAGTTAATGAGTAACACAAATAGGTAGATACACAAAGCGCATTGACAAAACCCAACATATATATATATATATATATATATATATATATATATATATATATATATATATGTGTGTGTGTGTGTGTGTGTGTGTGTGTGTGTGTGTGTGTGTGTGTATGTGTTTGATAAATCAGTTTGTTCCTTGTGGAAAATTGAATTTAAAACTTCAATTATCCATGCAAGTAAACATCAGTTGATTGGGGTGATATATCTTGCATTCTTATGTTTATCCCATAAATCAAGCTCATTACAAGAAGTTGTGCCTTTGGTGTAATTGTTCTGCTATCAGTCTTGATATCTCCCTTCGTTTCCTCATGAGTGATGCTGTGTGGATGCCTGACTTGTCACTTGTTTTCACTCAGAGGTCTCCATCTTGAATAATCCAGGTGACAGAAACCTGAGAGGCAATATGACACCCAGCTTTTTATGAAGATGGAAGAAGTTCTCTGTGATGTGATTTATGACCTGGGTTTTGGACTCATACAATTTCATATTTAAAAGATTTTTCACATATGTCACTTCTTCTAAGAGCTTGTTGAAGGAGACTCATTTTTCTTGTTTCAGTGCAGACCTGAAATTTTCCAGTAATACTCAGATTTACAAAGATTTTTTTTGAAGGGCACTGTTCCAGCATGGGCCCTTGCCTTATTATGTTTTTAACTAAACTAAATAATCAGTTATCTATAATATTAAGTAATAGGTAAATGATTGTCATTGAATCAAAGTTCTAACCAAGCATTTTAAGACTTGGTATATTGAAATGATCTGTGTCTTTCCTCTCACAGCCAATCATGTTCCTATGTAAGAACTCAGACCTTGCCTAGGGGTTTAGGAAATGACAACCAAAACATCTGCTGTGAAATTTTCATACCTAATATGTTATGAAAAGACCAGTCATAATAGGCTTTGTTATTTATCTCTGACACTAGCTATAGATGCAAATTGGCAGAATGTTATTGTTTGAGTTCATCATTACAAATCAGTTTACTAGTCATAATGGTCACTGCTTTGAGAAAGAAACACTTGTACCTGTTCAACTGAGGGTTTTTGTTGTTCTCAGGCAAGGTCTCATGGTAGTTCAGACTGGACTCAACCTTATGGTTACCCGCCTAACTCAGCTTCTCAAATTCTGGAATTATAGGTGTGAGCCACTCCACTAGCTACTCATTGGATTTCTTAAATTACCATTTATAAATTCATGGATTAATTTATCTTATTTTATGTATAATTAAATTTAAAGAAAAAGCAATATCTCACAAAAGAAAAATAAAACACAGATTTTGCTCATATAGTTCAAACAAAATAAGTACCTCTGCCTAGCACAGTAAGCATTGCTGAAAATGTATTTAACAACAATGACAGTACTTAATCTACAGTGTTTTTGTTTACAATTGTTTTAAGTACACACACAATACATATGTTGTAACTAGATTGATTATGGTGTAATCTGCTCTGTATTGTGACCTTACTGCTTCAAATGAATATAATGTAAGCAGATTTTGTTTTGGAAAGGTAAATGAAATGACTTTTCTAAGAAAATAACTTTCCTAAGAAAAATATGTGAGTGGTAACAATTAATCTTTTAAAGTTTATAGACTTCAGTGTTCTGATTTACAAGAAAGGAAGTTGGTACACTCAGGAAGCACAATGTGCAACATCACACATATCATTAGTATGACTGGCACACACACACAAACACACACACAAATTAATCATATTTTCCTGCAAAATCAGCTGGAATATCACAGATTACCATATGAACAGTATGTGTATGTGTTGGCATATATGCTTTTATTTTACAAAAATTATTCTGATAAATGCACTAAGTTATCTGTCTTTTTAGGTGAATTCTTAAGTAGAAATAATACTAGTTGTGAAAATCAAACCTTGGTTATCAAATTTTATTTTTATGTTACTAAGGGAGAAATTCAATCATAACACAAAATACCTACATATTCTCTTCTGCTTTTAGACATTATTGAATTTTTCATAAGAGTACTATTAGAGTGCAATTCTGGGTCTGTTTTTTAATAGTTTGACAGAATTATATTTTGTTACTCATGTCGATATTACTCATTTTGCTGATAAATTGTATTCCACTATAATTTCTTGAGGAGACCAAGGGTTATGGAAGGACATTTTTGTGGCAAGATAATCATTTGTACACTTGAAAGCTGAAACCAAACCAATTTAATGCACAGATCTCCATGATCAGAATTGAAAACGAAGATCGCTTATGTCAAATTGACTCAGTCATTTTCTTCACACTTCCTCTTCTCAAGAGAGAAGCCTGCACACTATCTGAATGTTTGCTTTAGGAAACCTCTGCAAATAAATCAATCTTGATAAAAAGTTAATTTATTTGAGCAAACACCTTTCTTAAAATTAGAGCCAAAGTTATCTTATCCAGGAAAACAATTTGTTTTCTATATAAAATAGCTTAGCTATTGGGAACTCTTTCAACACCCATCCATTTTACACTAGACACAAATTCTAAAATATTAGGTTATGAACTTGGTTCATTTAAAAAGGGTGTTCTGCATGCATTTGAGACCAAATTCCAGAACAATAAATGTACAAATTAACATATATACATATATAAATGTATATGAATATATATATAGAGAGACATATAGATATATAGAGACATATATATATATATATATATATATATATATATATATATATATATATATATATATAGAGAGAGAGAGAGAGAGAGAGAGAGAGAGAGAGAGGGAGAGAGAGACATAGATATGTGTCTTTGTGTTTATAAGTGTAGTTCTGATATGCATCATTCTTATTGACTTGTTACTGTTTTGCGTTGTGTCTCACTAACACAGGCCTAATACTGAGTATAAATAAATTTTGTGTTGTTGACAATCTGGCCAGTGGATAGTTGACTACTTTGATTCAAATAAAAATAATTGTTCAAAAGCTATCACTAACTAAATTATAAAGGAATCACAAATTATATTTGTATTTTGGTTGAAAAATTTCTTTATGAAATCACGTGAAAAATATTATGAATTCATATTTAAATTTTTACCTACAAACATAATTGAATATATACATATATATGTATATGTATAGATGTAACATATATTGAGACAAGTACCAATTCTACTGAATATTTTATATATCTGAATGTAAATTCCTAAAAACACATTAAAAATACTAACAACCATAATTAGATAGCATGTATACAATGCTATTTGTTCTATTTGAATGGTGAAAATTTATTCAATCCATTCATTTACTAATCTTAAATGCTGACTTGGTTGGTGTTTTCTCTAACACTAAAATGTAGATGAATACGTTTAAAAGAGAGACACCCTGGACCTTTCCATCTTAAACTACTCTATTATAGATTGTCTGACATTAAATAAAATTTGTTTTCTTCCTTCCTGATCACTTAACATTAATTCCCAAGTAAAATCCATTACCCATTTTGCATACATTGTAATATATTTCAATGCAAAGAACCTTTTTTATTGTTTTTACAAGGCAGAGTCTCAATCTAGCCCCAGCTGACCTGGAATTCATTATGTAGTGTCAGAGTGGACTTGAATTCATGGTGATTCTCCTACCTCTGCCTCCCAAGTGCTGGGATTAAAGGCTTGTACTATCACTCCAGGCCTCAAAGAACATTTTTGAGTGAACAATAAAGCATGTCATCCATAAGTTCCTAAATGAATTCATTGTCTACTTAAATTCTTTTGCATTTTACTTCAGCTTTCATAGGGCTCCTCTCACTGTTACATAAAATTGTATAGTCAAATGTTACATGTGTGTTAGCTTTGCAAATTTCCAGCAAAAATCCAAGGAAAGATTTTTATTTCATATGCATTTGTGCATGCATACATTTTATATCTTATTTTATTAGATTTAATTTTTAAATTATGCTACACACAAGATGCATGCAATTAAATATCTTTAATTATTTTAATATTTTGCATGTTACTTCACTATTTTTACTTTATGTTACACTCAATGTACTACTCACTAAAATATTTAACAATGCATTTTTAATTTCCAACTATACTTTTATAATCTCCAGTTATATTTGTCTCACAATGCTCTTTAAAAGCAGTACATTATTATGTCCAATCTTTTGACCTTAATGTTGCATCATTCAGCAGGCTGGTAGAAATACACAATTTGATTAGGCAGTTGAGAAGTGGGAAGAAATAAAATATGAGACAGGAAAAAAAAGAAAAAGAAGCAAATGAAAAAGAAAGTATAGTTTAAGGAAGGAAGAGTACAGAAAGGAGGGTGGGTGAAAGGAGGGAAATAAGGAGTTGGAAGAAAAGAATGTTTGAAAGGTGAGTGAAAAGAGGGAAGGACTGAGGATGATGGAGAGAAAATAGTGAAAGTTCTTTCATAACATACCATTCCCATGAAAATATTAAATGAATCCTAACAAAAAACAGTGCAATCAGAACCTAGAAGTAATGAAAAACTTAAATAATCTCAAATTCCCTGCTATAAATTTGTTTCTAATTTAAAAGATAAATATTGGCTCTTTAGGAGGAAAGATTAAGCTTAGTTTCAATGAAATAGCAAAGTGATCAGTGTCACATTCCTCTTTGCTAGGATGTCCCCAGAAGAAAATATCACTTCCATGGTAATCCTGTTGAAAATGCATGGCAACCCATATTCAGTCACATTGTCAGATGCTCCACTGAATAAAACGTATCTTCACTCTTCAGAAAAATCAAGGTCATGAGAATCAAAGGAAGTCTGAGAAGTGGTTTTAAATATTGAAGTGTACCCAAAGGTCGAAACAAATGTACATAGTGAAAACAGGTAAGAGCATGCATTCATGTATGATTATTTTAAAAACAGGCATACTAGCTGTTCTTGTCTTTTTTCTTATGTCAAATGAATGAAAGCACCATCAATGGATGAATTACATAAGAGAACCCATGGCAATGGAACTTGCTTTAAAGAGAAAACATTTTGTTCTTTATACTTATGATTAAACAATACACAAATGCCAAAGGCTGATATTCAGTCTTCTCTTTCTCTTCTCTGCTACCTGGATTCAGGGTCCACTTCCTATGTGCCATGACTGGAGGAAACTCCCAGGAATAGTGCTTACCTTAGAACCCAAAGCAATGGGACTGTGAATGCTGTCTATCTGGATCAGCCTCACCAACTTAAGGAAGTTTGGGAAGATCAGCGAGGCCCTAGGGTTTGAGTTAGTGACCATCCTCAGAACCCCTTTCTGTAGATGAAATGTATTTATGATATAAAGCACAGGGTATTATTAAAATTATTATTTTAAAACATGAAACTTCTAGTGGTGTGTGTGTGTGTGTGTGTGTGTGTGTGTGTGTGTGTGTGTGTGTGTGTGTACAAATGATCTTCTACATAATCAGGTTAGGTAAAATTTGTTGGTCAGGAAAGGCACTTGTATGGAACTTATTTCTTCTTTTAAATATTTTATTTATTCATTTTCAAGCAGAGAGAGAGAGAGAGAGAGAGAGAGAGAGAGAGAGAGAGAGAGAGAGAGAGAGAGAGAGAGAGAGAGAACACCAGGGACACCACCTTGTGGGTCCTGGGGAATTGAACCCAGGGCCTAAGGCACTGGAGGCAATTGCCTTAACCGCTAGACATTCCTCCAGCCCCAGCCCGGAACTTATATATTTTTAAAAAAATAGTTATTTTGTCACTTTTTTGAGACTGACAGGGAGAGGGAGATTGAATTGATAATAAACACATCAAGGCTTCCTGCCATTGCAAACAAATTCCTATGTTACTTGATTCATCTGGCTTTATATAGACGTCAGGAATCCAAACTAGCTGTAAGCAACCTGAGCCATCTCTCCAGCCCAAGTTTGTTATATTTTATAAATATTGTAATAAAATGCAATGGATCAAATGGAATATTCTTGACAGAATATATCATAAACAAAGTTTATATTATGCAGCGTAAAATAAATATTTAATAGTTATTATATACTCTAAAATCAGGTTTTGTAGACATTGCGTTTTAGAAACTTGCTAAACATAAATGAGTGTGTGTTTTTTTTTTAATGGATACCCTTCCATTTGTATCTCAATTATTAATTTATTTTTCATTAACAGGGTTCTGAAACTTCCTTGTAGAAAAATCTAAATTAATAGAAGTACATTTTCATAACCTTTTGAAAAATATATTTGATTTCATTAAGGTATGTATAAATTATTTAAGATTCATGTCATCAAATTACCGCTGAAAATCCACTTACTTATGTTAAACATTAAAATTAAAGTTTTGTAAAAACAAAAAATGATGACAGAAAATATTCAAAATGTTTCAGTACAGGCAATTTATTGGATAATTTGGAGCTAAACCTATCAGTCAGCAAGAGACAGGGACATCCCAGTTCCATCAACAAGCCATGGGGTAATGACTGTCATCCTGGCAGGAGATGAAGCACCCCTGGCATATCATATAGGGCCCAAATGAAACCTATAAGAAAGTGAGGAGACAAACAGGAGACCAGTCACCACAGCAGGTCTGATAACACATGAAAGGTCAATGGTGACAGACATCAATGATACCCAACACAACCCAAAGCAGAAATCCAGAGATACTTAAGATCTCAACAATAAAGCAGATTTAAAACTCACCCACCATGACTCAGGGAACTGAGCAAAAGACGGGACAGAAAGATTGTAAGAGCCATGGTGGGAGAGAATTGTCAAAGACATTGCCTCCCCTCCCACCCAGCAACACACAAAGGAGAAAAAAAATGGCTACCTCTGGTGCAATTCATAACGCCTTCCCCCATGCACTGATCCAGTGTGCCCAGCCATGAGGACCCCAGTGGGTTGGGAACAGGGAGGAGGGAAATGAGGGTACCACCACAAGATTTGCTCATATAATATATCTAAACATTGACAATAAACAAGTTATAAAAAATGAAAGCTGAATTTCAAATAAACGTCTGAAAGACATGCTATATATAATTCACTGCCATAGAGACGTTTAAAGTGATGAATTCAATAGGGAATAATTTAATAAAAGCCATATAGTTTCCAAGTCTTAACAAGGATATGGGTCAAAGAGAAACTTTAAGTAATGGCTTTGAGAGTATAATTTGGCATACCCAATTTAAGAATGATTTCCTTATATTAATTGAAATATATTCATGACATGCACACAAAATTCTATTATAAAATACTTCAAAATTATTTGTACTGGTATATAAAACTATAAAATAACTTTGATTAAAATCAGAACACAGAAATGAACAAATTAAGAAGATAGATAAACACTACATAAGCAATGAACTTGTGCAGTTGGAAAACTGTGTGAACTGAGTGACAGTTATCAGTCTGAATAAATTAGGAAACATTATATGAAATGATAAAGTGAGATTGCAGTAGAGTAAACACATTGTGATTATGATTTGTAGAACAAAGTACACTAAAATATGTCCTTTAGGAATTCACTTTGATGGAGCAGGAGAAAATGAGGCCATAAAATTGTAACTTCAGAGCCGTCAATTTGATGTATTTTATTGAAAGCCTTCATAGTATTTAGTGGGGCAAGAATTGTCATTAAATTTCTATCATTATATGAAGATATGTATGTATATGTTTATGTGTGAGAAAATTTAGAATCCATTCATACACTTTCACACTTATTATGCATATTTTACAAATTTGAAATGTCAAAATAGACTACTGAACTTGATGTTTTTATATTTAGGAAATCCATTTTTTGAAATGATTTTATCTTTAATATTGTTTACATAAAACCATGGGATCTAATGTTTGCAATGTACAATGAGCCTCTTGATTCTGGGAACTCTATGAATGTGTGTAAAACTCAAAATTCCCCAAAGTTTGAATTATAAATTTGATTATAATATTAGATTGTTAATAATCATTTTAGGTTAAATATTTTAATTTTTATGACTTTTAAATTTTGATTGCATCACAGATATATTTTGACCCAATGATTATTACTTTTCTGATTATGCTTTCAAGTAAACTTGTGAAATGAATTAAAATGAGATGCAAGTGTCTCAAAGGAATATTAAGCTCATTGACTACTAAAACAGATTAAACAAACCACAACCAATTCAAGCCCAGAATTATTTTTAGAGGAAAAATGTTATACAATATAATTATCAACTGAATAAATGAGGCTTATAGTCACTGAGGAATATTTACATATGGACTTTAATGCATCCTTTTTCTCTATGGCTAGGAACTGTGAACTAAAATTAATAACACTCATTACATAGTGCCACCTGCAATAAGAAACACTAAGTGGAATTATACTGTTTCTTTAAAAATGTATTATAATGAGGCTCTCGAATTACTATTTATTATACTCAAAGAAAATGTTATTGCTTCATATGAAAGATGGATGGAAAATGATGTATAGCCTTTCACTTTAAGGAATTATTTTGTTTTGCCTTCATAGTTTCAAAATATTAGATCATAAGCAATTAAAACTATGGGCTAGACTGATGATAGAGAAATATATTAATAGGATGAGCATATGTAATTTGAAGTGTTTAAAAAGCATTACAGTTATAAATTATTGGAAAATTCAAGGACATTTTGATTGCAGTACTGAAAAATATTGTCAATTTAATTTAGCAATTGTGAAAAATAATACAGAAACACTGCACTCAAATCAATTTCTATTTATTTTTAACTACTTGACTTTAGATTTTGTATTTAAGAAACTACAAGATTCATATAGTCTGTTTATGCTTTAAACTTTTTTTCAAGATCATGTCAGGGACATATAAAAAGTCTTTTTCACTCTAAGCAAAATGATGTTAGATGATTATATGATAAGAAAGCTAAGTGTGTATTGTAATGTATTTCAATATAAGTAGAAGGACTTTGAATAGAAATAGTGCTTTCAAAAGCATATTGTTATTGGGCTTTTATTATATTCCAGGAACTGAGCCAACTTATAAAGACACAATTTTGAAAAGATATGGAGATAGCACAAACATTTTATAATATTTTCCAGTTTTAGATGTAAATGTGAATTTTTGAAATAATAGTGATTCATTTTTAGCATAGTTGTATAGTAAGTAAAGTGCTTAGGAGGGAAGAAAAGCTATTAGAACTCAAAATATCACTATCACAGTAATGTGAAACAGAGAGAAGACATGTTTTATTCTTTACTCTACCTATAAGAAAAAGATGGGAAATACCAGGAATACTGTTTAGATGTCTACACTGTGAACAAGAACACATACTATCTTCACTTGTCAAACCACCATTGACTTTTACATTAGTGGGAAAAATTCTTTAGACTGCCTGTATTTTTTATCTAAACATAAATGAAAGGACAAAGACAATATAATTTTTATTGTGTCATTATGAGAAACCTGATCCAGGATAACATTTTAACAAATTATTGATTTGAAGGCTGATACATAGTTGTTAGTCTTCTAATATTATTAATTATAGAAACATTAAAACCTTATAAAGAAAATAACACTAAAATTTTTGAAACAATAAAAATACTATATTTTATTGTTTCCTATATTTCTCTGACATTAGCATGCCTTAATATCCTGCAACATTACAGGGGAAAAAAAAGATCATTTTAAGAGATATTTAAAAAAAAACAAAATATTGCAAATATGGATGCATTCTTAAAAAATGACTTATGCATCCTAAATTTTCTTTGCTTAGATAGTCACAAGCCGGCATGCTTAGATAGTCACAAGCCGGCAAATGCAAACAAACTGGTTTTATTATAGTGTTTATATGAACTATCCATAGATGCTAGGTTGTTCTGTTTATATTCATTTGTCATTGCTTGGTAATCCATAAGGGGACAGTCCTAGATGTATTCACATTCGCTAAGGCATGATCCACTAAGAATTGATCATCATTATAAATTTCTGTAGGACCAAGAGCTGGTCTCAAAGGAGCCTCTTCCTGGGCTTAATAATTAATATCAAGAGAAAGTCTCATCCATATTTTCCTCATAGATCTATGCAGTTAAATCATAACCCAGGACATCAGGTAAAGAACATCAAAGGGTATCACTGGCAAACAGGAACGAGGAGTAGGCTAGACAGTCTCTGATGCTCATATTTATTAATTTTTTATTATTATTCCAGGAACTGCTTAAGATTCTAATTGTATATATATATATATATATATATATATATATATATATATATATATATATATATATATATATATATATTTTCTAAATTGTATTTGAGCTGAATTCTTGTTAATCCCAACCACATATAGTCTAAGTAGGAAATACACACATTATGTACAGTATTAACCAAGTGAATGGTGGTTTGCTGGGGATTAACAAAAAAATATGAAAGATATTGTGTTTGCTTCCTTTATTTTCAGGAAGTAAACACAAAAAGTACTCAAAAACATGTGTATGTGTGTTATAAATAAGAGTATAGTAGCTGTTATCGGTTTTAGTATATATTGATTATATATTACAGTAATCATTTATTTTGAATGTACCCCTACATTTGTTTAATGTGTTATTGTAATCAGCTTTCTAGTTGTTGCAACAAAGAACACCAACAAAAGCTGTTCGGAAGGAATGGGTTTATCAGGCTTAAGGACTCTAGGGAAGACTCCATCCTGGCATGAAAAATGATTGCATGAGCAGAGGGGTGGACGTCACCTCCACCACAGCACTTCAAACAATGGCAGGAAGGTGTGCCAAACAGTGGAAAGGGGAAGCTGGTTTATAATGCCAAAAGCCCACCCCAACAACACAGCTCTAGCTAGGTAGTAAAACCTAAACTGCCAACAGCTGAGGATTGATCATTCAGAACATATTCATTTGTTTGTGGGGGACACCTGGATCAAAACATGACAGTATTTTTTGTTGTTGTTGTTGTTGTTTTCAGTAACTCCGGGATGCTATGGTTTATCTTTAACAATTTGAGTGAATTTAGAATCATCATAAATGATATCTCCAAGTATACATGTGAAGGCATTTCCAGAAATGTTAAGATGAGGAAGAAATTACTATAAAGAACAAAGGAGTGTCATGCCCACAAGCAGGGTTCTGAACCGAATACAATGGGGAAAGTGAGCTAATGGTCAGCATCTGTGATGGTTAGGTTTTGTTGTCAACTTGATCTTTTTAATTATCTTGGGTAGGTCTCAGAGGATGTTTACAGGAAGGCTGCCTCTCAGTAAAGGGCAGGATGTAAGGAAGCTAGAAGTAAACATCCTTTCCTGTGTGGGCAGTGCAGGAAGGAAATTTCAGAGACTCAGGAAGCCATTATGTCTGGGGTAGGGTTGAAAAACTCCACCCTAAGGCTATATAAAGGGGAAGAAATTCTCTCCTTGACCCCATGCCTGTTTGCTGTTCTGTGTGTGTTGTGTTGGTGATGGGTTTGTCTCTCTGCTTGGACCTGTGAAAGAGGGCCAGCCTCTTTCACTGTTACGGTACTTCCCCTCGATCTGTAGTTTCCATAAATACTTTCCTCCCCCAAATTGTGCCTGGTTTGAAGATTCATCCCAGCAGCATGTGGCTGACTATGACAGCATCAGTGTCTCTGCTTCCTCACAGGGGGTGCCATGTGATCCCACCAGTATGAACCCCACCTCAAATTGTGAGACAAAGTAAACCCGTCCTTCCTGAAGGTACTTTCGTCAGGCACTTTTAACATTAATAAAAATGGCAACGAAGAAAAGTAGTGTTAATGCTTCTTGTGGAATTTCATTCTGTAATTAACAAGTTCAAATACAATACTCATATTTTATCATTTCTTTTTGTGCCTCTAGAATACGACAGAACACAAAAATGTCTTTACATGTAGCTGGTTGTACTAGAGATGGCAAGTTTTAAGATGGTCTGAAATACTATTAGAAAATAAGAAAGTATATCATCCACAGATAAAATGTTCGTCAGAGTATCTTATATTACACAACATGCAAAATAATAACACAATTCACAGTAATTCCACTTTATGGAATGAAAAAGATTCATTCCTCTAAAATTTGTATGGGCATTCTATTAAATCCATGATATGTTGGGTCTTTACCCTCAGCTAAAAAATACCATACTCTAACCACAGGTCTCCCTTTTAATAACCCGAACATCTGAGATGGTTGTCTTATACAAGTACTAATTCCAGTTTTGTTGAATTCAACAATGGTGGTGTTTGGCTGATGTAAACAAATCATGATTAATAGTCATAATTAATAATAATGATAGCACACTGGAAAATGACACCACATCAAAATAAAACCTCAATATCTGAGATCTTTGAATAATATTTAAAATACTCTGCCAAGCCCTTCAATTAATCAAAGATACAATTCATAAAGGGAATGAACAATTTCTTCAATGTCTATTTATGCTTTTTCTCTCTCTTGCATGTTCCCCTCTCTCTCTCTCTCTCTCTCTCTCTCTCTCTCTCTCTCTCTCTCTCTCTCTCTGTCTCTCTGCCAAGAATGTCATCAAACTCCTGATCAGATTCAGATTCAGAGCTTAGAAGCCTGCACCATAATGCTTGGCTTAGTGCCATCACTCTTGCATGATGGATTTTCTCTTATTTCTTTTACTAATTATTATAAATTAAAAAGTTATTGCTACTATAAACACAGCATAAATACAATGGGTTTGTGACTGAAAGAACTATAATGATTCTAACTTTTAAAAATGTGTGCAAATTGTATTTTTATTTATTGGTTTGTCTTTGAAGCAAAGACTCACTTTGTGTGATAGACTGAACTCAAGCTTGTCATCATTCTACCTCAGCTTCCATGCACTGTGATTTCACGAATGCACCACCATGTCAGCTTCCCCTCTCAAATCAAACCCCCAAAATAATTTTTATATAATTGAATTTTCTCTTAAATAATATTTTGACATCCACATCAAAATTGTTTTAGGGCCTGGAGGAATGTCTCAGAAGTAGAGACTAATGACCTGGGTTTCATTCCCCAATACCCACGTAAATCTATATGCACAAAGTAGTGCATGCATCTAGAGTCCTTTGCACTGTCATGAGCCCCTAGTATGCCCATACTCTATCTCTGTCTGCCTCTTCCACTTTTTCTATCTCTTTAAAATAAATAAAATATGTTTAAAACCATTTTATTTTCACAATTGGTTTGAACTCATGCTACAAGAGCAACTCCTCCCTTCATCTCTCCTGCCTTCATTCCTGTTGGGTTAATGTGTAAATATTGTAATTGTCTCCAAATCACCTGTGAAAATCACTCTTTCTCTCTCTCTCCCACCCTCTCTCTTCTCTCCTTACACCTACTGGTATCTCTCTCTAACCCGATTGTTTCTTTTTCTTGAAACAACAAGGAATGGATTCTAATGAAGAGAACAGAGTTAATTTATGAAGCACAGACAATAAATAAGGAAATTGCACCAATATAACATAATGTTAAGTAGACGGACAGGAATGTTGGAAAGGTGAGAAGGCTGTGGTATCCTATTTTAGGTCAGTTAAGGAAATCACTTTGCCAAAGTCATCTTTTGGTAAAGGCTTGAAACGAGATATGATCCTAGTTGTGGTTGTTTGGGGTGTTTTTTTACAGCTTTGGGAACGACAAGTACAAAGTTGTGTGCATATGTATTTGAGAAACAGGAAGATCAATGTTAACTGGCAAGAAAATGTAGCATAAAGTCCTAAGAGATTATTCAGCATATGTTAGCTGAAGAAATTATTAGTTACATGTCTCATCAGAGAACTTGGCTATGAGCAATTATGAATAAAGTGAGTTGAGTTAGATATAAGCTCCTGTTCCTGAGTCCTGGGGAAATAAATTTGAGGAACTCTAGCACTAACACCTTGCTGAAAAAAAAGCATAAGATATCTCCTGTAAGTGATGTCGGAGATAAACTCCTCTCTGGTTAATTATGCCACCATCAGAGTGGGTAGAAAATGATGTATTTTATGACTCAAATACATGCAAGTGCAGCCTGAGCTGCTGGGCCATCCTTCTAGCCCTTGTGATTCAAACACAAACTGTCCCCAGGTGATGTTGAAACGTTGTGGAAACTTTAAGAGGCACGATGTGTCTGGGTGAAGAGTTTAAGTGTTCTAGCCTGGTTCCCCTCTAAGCACAACTTTCTCTGCTTCCCTTCCTACACCAGGGTAGAGAATCAGTGTCTGTGCCTTCGCCATGAAACTGTGGACTAAATGCATCTTTCCTCTATCATTTTTTTGTTTTATTTTTTTATTTATTTAATTATTTTTATATTTTAATTATTAAGCAGAGAGAGAGAGAGAGAGAGAGAGAGAGAGACAGAGAGAGAGAGAGAGCACCAGGGCCGCCACCTTGTGGGTCTGGCTTATGTGGGTACTGGGGAATTGAACTTGGGGCCCTAGGCACTGGAGGCAAGTGCCTTAACCACTAAGCAATCTTTGCAGCTCTCCTCTATCATTTTTCATGTACAAGTTAGTAACAAGCATGAAAATAACAATTAACATGCAAGATTGGTTTTGTAAAAAGGTATTGATGCGGTGGTAAACATGACCTTGAGCCTCAGAAACTTTACAACTGGGGGAAGGTATGAGTTAGAGAAACCAGAGATGCTTTCCTGTAGAAAATAGAGGGCCAATAGATAAGAGGTTTAATATGGAAAAAAAAAAAAAAAAACTATTCCACTGACACCTGGCAATGGACTAAAGACCATTTATGTAACAATTTTGTAAGAAACCTGGAATATTCTACATTTTCTGATCATATGCTTGAGACTGAATTCAAAAGAAATAGCCTGTTTTTGGAATATGAAATTTCAAGAGAGAATTTATTTCAGACTGTGACAAGGTTACTGCTGACCAGATTTAGTGAGCTTAATGATAGAAATTCAAAGTAAGAAATATGAAATATATGGCGGTCAGCAAGGAAAGGAACTTGAATTTAGTTAAATTTGCAGATGCATGAGTGGGGCGCACAAAGTGATGAGAGTTGTTGGAAACTGGATCCACTAAAGACAAACCATTCTCTTTGCTCTGGGATAAGAGGAGATGCACCTTGAGGTTATGTTCTCTTCATGAAAGTTTCAGCTCACAAAAAAATGTAAATTTATGTGAAAGGCTGTAGTCTGATGTTAAAATGCCACTGAAGCTATCCCCTACTACAACAGAGAACCTTTAAGGAAGTATTTTTTATGGGTAGTGTCAAAAGTAATCAGAAGCCACTGAAGCTATGACACGAAAAATGTTGTTTGGTAGAAACTGCCAAAATATTGGTATCCAAAAACAATCCTATTGACAGCTGAGGATGCATTTTTTTTCAATTTTGTTTTGTAGTCAAAAGGGAAATTTAGGAACAAAAGTTGTATTGAAGTACACTTGTTAACTTATTGAAATTACAGATGATAGATAGGTGATAGATGAGTGGATGGATGGATAGATAGATTAATAGATAGATAGATGGATGGATAAATATAGATTGATAGATGATAGATAGATAGATAGATAGATAGATAGATAGATAGATAGATAGATAGATAGATAGATAGATAGATAAATGAATGAGGATAAGATGAAATGTGTTACTCCAGTAATTGAAATTTAAAAGCACATTTTGGATTGGCTAAAATAAATGAAATATTTTTCAGGTTGTGCTTGGGTGGATCCACTATGACAATGTATACCATACCATTCACATCTATCATTGTTTCATAGAAGTCAGAGGTTAAAGAATGTCATAATCAAAGTAGACATGTGTCATGACTGAAATCAATAGAGCAATGACACAAAACCACAGTCCATGACATGACCATTGGGTCATAGTGGTTCACAAGAATATACTTGACTGTCTCGCTCTAGGAATTTAGAACAAGCAAGGGTACCGTACCCCAGAAAAGAATTGAAAATTGATTTTAACTTTTGCAGAAACCTATTCATTCTAATTTAATTTTGACAATTAAGATAGATGACAATTTATATAATTTTGTAATAGAAAGCAGTGGATCATATTGATATTGCACTAAAATAGTATCTTTTTCTTTTCAGTAAGTACTATAAATGCATCATGTAAAATGGCTTCATGAATAGCTGTGTGGAGGGTTGCAAAAGAAAAAAAAATAAGCTAAGTAAGAAGAGCCATTCACATTTACTACCAAATCTATACATACTCTATTTTGAGGTATGAGCATACTTAAGGTAGACATAAAGTTAACAGACATTCAAAAAGTCTGGGTTCACACCTTATGTGAGGAGGATCTTCTCAGTGTCACCTCCCCACTTCCCAGCATGGCTTGATTTTTGTGTAGGCACTTTCCTGTTGGTCTTCCCTCTGGATCCTAACTCTCCCTAAAATAAATCTTACTATTCACAATTTCAAAAAGTCCATACAGAGTCTGTGATAGTAATAAAAATAGTGGAGTAACTAAATAAAGAATACACCTATGACAAATATTTTTATCTACAATTTATCCAGATTTATATAGCTACCAACAGTATATATATATATATATATATATATATATATATATATATATATATATATATATATATATATATATATATATATATATATATATATAATTTTTGGGTGCACTATTATTTTACATTGGTACTTTATGATTACTTAATTATTCCATTTCCCCTTCTAAAGGAATTCTCAGTGTTTCTACCTGTGATACCTAACACTGAAGAAGGCAGTTACAATAAATTATGTTGTTTCCTATGGTAATTGTATACACTTAGGTTTGTAGGCATGCAAGGAATTCCGTCTCACCAGACTCTGAGAATGGAAATGTTTT
This sequence comes from Zapus hudsonius, assembly GCA_004024765.1. Taxonomy (NCBI): domain Eukaryota; kingdom Metazoa; phylum Chordata; class Mammalia; order Rodentia; family Dipodidae; genus Zapus; species Zapus hudsonius. The sequence goes on along the minus strand of PVHP010004600.1, from coordinate 42,917 downwards.
TACAAGAAATTCTATTCCAAATTTATGGTGAGAAACGAGAGTTCTAAGAAAATAGAAATCGTGTCTCAGTACATTATGCGATGGGAAAGGAATTTTTGAGAAATTCTAAATTTAGTTGGATGAACATTTTTTTTACTATAAAAATTGTTAGAAATGTTGGATCTGTGAAAATGGGAATCATTTAAAATCAGGTAGTTTGTGACTGATGTACACTGATATACATATAGTTTACATATATGACAACAAGCACTTTATACTAGAACATTCTTTTTCTTATTACTAATATTCTCAAATAAAATTGTACATTAAATAATTTACAGGAAGTGATATTTTGATATTATTGTTTCATACAAAATGGCATCTATAAATTAAAAATTGGACAGTTGTAATAGTTGAACATTATTGAAGTAATCTGCGTTTGCCTATTAAATATTCTACAGCTGGAATTGAACATCTTGAATACCCATGTGTATTGACTACATAGTGTGTATTTTCTATAAAATGTGTTTAACTGTTATTTTTTCATAGTGGTTTAAGTTCAAAGATGGAAGATATTCTATTTCTGTCAATTTTGAAGAAATGTTTTAGTTCAAGGAAGCCATTATTTCAACTCTTATTTTCACAGCTGGTTGCTTGCTCTTTAAATTTATTTAAATTGATTTTGGATGTAAGAATATTAAACGGCTTATTTCATGAGTTCATTTCATGTTTAGAAAAGCTGATAGATAGCTACAAAGTTTTGAAATCCTGTTTTTTCTCCCATTGTTCTCTTTCACCTGCTGGTAATGATGATTAATGTAGTTATGTCTTCAGCTTCATGGGCTTTTGCCACCGTCTCCACATCTTCATTAATCAAAGCACAGCAAAGTCACTGCCTGAGTTCACAAAAAAATGGAGTCCTTTTCCTTGGGGAACTGTCCTTTCAACAAGGAAGAAAGAGATTTTATATATGCTCCGAACAGGTCTGTCCCTAAAAGGAAAGGAAGGAAGAGCTGTAGCAACCAGTGATGCTCATGTCCCACCTCTTGAGACCCTCTGTCTTTTCCTGGAATTAACCAACTTCCTTAACAAGGGATTCACAAATTCTCATTTATCAATAAATCACATCATGACAATTAATAAAAATGGGAAGTGGGCATTATTATACACATCCACTGCATTTGGCAGAAGAAAAGGTAAGACATTTTCAATATTTATCACCCCTATGTTTCAGTAACTTCTAGCTTTACTCAAGAGGAAAAGCTTATTTAAATCAAAATCAATTTCACAGTGAAAGTTTCTAATCATTTTCTAGAGAGCTTAAATTTTAATAGAATTTCCTGAATTAAAATAATTTGGTTACAATGCTATTTTTTTCAAATAAAAAACATCCAAGTTTAAAAAATTCACTTGCTAAACTGTGCATGTTGCTTCATACTGATTGCAAAGCCATTTGAGTCTAACTAGTGAGGTCAGGACAGCCTGGTGTATATAGCGGGACCCTTTCTCAAAAAACAAACAAACAAAAACCAAACTGTTTAAGAATATAGTCTTAAATCTTGCTTTTTTTTCTTACTTACTTGTTAATATATTTCCCATGTGTTAGAGTGGGCACTAGACAACAATTTTCTGTTTCGTATTAAAAAATAAAATTAAAAGGAAATGTTTCTACAAAGTGAGACAAAATTTGATTCATATTTCACTTTGTTAAAATAATATATAAGACATATGACTCAATGGTTCACCAAAACCTGCTATGCAATTTGGAGCTTTGCTTTATGGTTTTAGACTTTCACTGGACATCATCTATGTTAGTGTGGAAGGGAGTTTAACCAACTGAGTTTCTCTGAGTCTAAAAATGTTGCGCTTTTTGCAGCCACGCTGATATTTGGCAATGACATCAATGAGAAACACTGAGTAAAAATCAGAAATGACTGTCTCTAAACTATCCATAGCTAAATATGCTTCAGATATCTAGGGGGATTTATTAGTCTAAAAACCAAATATATTTCACAGGGGACATTTTCTATGTTGAACAAGGACATATGTAGGTTTCAAAATCACATGTGTGCATCATTGAAACTAATCTAAAATTAATTCAAATGTAAATTATAAAGTTCAGAGTGACTCATTCAATTGTAACACTTCATTAAAGTATTTTTTTAAATGACAAACTGAGTAAAATGCTACCTTATGGAAACCCAGCATTTAGGAGATGAAGGAGGCGAATTGTGATTTTAAGGAGAGCCCAGGTCATTTAGCTAAATCCTGCCTTAAAAATAAATACTGAGTATCACACTTTAGGACAATAATTTGTTATGCCAATGAAGACAGAAATTAGATCTTTCAACTCCATTGTTTCACACAGAATCTGTGTCATCCTGCATAACTAGTAAATGAACTAAAATAAGTTATTGTATTTATACCAACAAAGTAGATTTTCTCTGAAGGAGACTAAAAATAAATCATGGAATATTATTGCTTTTGACTTTTAGAAAATTCAAAGAACTAAACTGCTTATGGACAATACTGACTTTGGCTTTTAAGATGTGTGATATATTGACAAATATCCACTTACAGTTTTTATGAAAAGGCTTTTTTCAGTGTACTTTCAATAGAAATATTTGCTTTCCTAGTTTATAAATCACAATTTTAGCAATCGTGGAAGCAGCAGAGTGTCAACTTAGCATAATCATGACTGGTACAATATGACTTCTTGGGGAAAAATCACCAATCTATATTCTTCTCCACTTCCATAAATCCTCTCTTTTCTCCTTAAATAAGACATCCTGATGAATAAAATGATCATTTTGATGAACTGCATGATCAGGACAAGGCATCTGATCATTTTAAATACATGTTATAATGTATATTTACAACATTGTATGTTATAAATAAAAGTACAATACTCAAAAAAGCAAAAAAAAAAAAAAAAAAGAAACTTGATTTTTCTAAGACAATCTCTTTAGTTCAAACTGTGGTGAGAGCCTCCATCAGTTTAAACCTTATAAAGGAGTTGAAACATTCGTTATTGTTGTGTGACCTAAAGCCCATACAAGTCTCTATATCAGCAATTGGAATGGAAACTGGGAGATGCTGGGGTACATGATAAATATGGCATAGATGAGGCCAGAGAAGCCTTCCCTCATTTCTGGTCTGCATTCTCCATTGGCTCGTATCACACCAACCCTGTCCAGTCCTCTGTCACCACCACACACTTCATTTCTTTCTGCTTCCCTCGCTCTGGCCCTGTTTTCTTCCATTTTTAGCTCCGACCTAGAATTGAAAAGCTTTCTTAGCTGTTATTCTCTCCAGAAATGGGCAGCTTTACTTTGGAAATAAGTGACTGCAATCACCTCTAATAGACTCTGTACTCTTTAGTGCAGAGTAATTGATCCTATTAATTTCCCTGCTCCTTAGGCTGGAACAGCACTTCCTGGGGAAGAAAAGTGAGGAGACGGAGCCCCGCTTCTACAAAGACTTAAAATAACATGCAAGGGCTTTGGGAAAATGATGATTTTATTTTTTTTTAAGATTGCACTTTTAAAAACAGATTTCTTTGAACCTTGATATTTTTATTTATTTATACATTAAAATAACCTATTCGCTGACAGTCCAAATTTGAAAGTTATTTTATAACATCTTCCCTGAAATAAAAAAAAATGATGGTTGTGGTTGTCATCTGTTTTTTTTTTTTACCTTAGTGCCTCCTATTAAATACATAATAGAAATCATTAAGGAAAACTGATGAGCAGTATGTGTCTAGCAAAAGCTCAGTCGTACTTTATTTCTAAATGATGAAACTGACAAATACATCAAATATAAAGATTTTATAGACACAAATTGAATAGCATTCACTAGCTTTGTAAAGCTTTGTAAAGGTTTGTAAGGGTTTTCAAAGCGTTTGTTTTTTTTTTGAAAGTTGTTCATGTTGTGTCATTTATTTATTTTTCTTTTTTTATTGTCCATATTGAGTTACATTATTTAATGGGAAAACAATGAGTTGTTATCCCCAGTTCCCCAATGCCCCCCTCCCCATCCCCAATCAGCTGGATATCCTCCTTTTTGGGCCATGTGGATCAGACCTTGGGGCAGGGGACTATGGATAGCTTAGGAGTCAGCCCAGTTCCGCTGGCCCTAGTATGTTGTTACTGAGGAGGGCCATCAAAGGGTTTTCATTTATTGAGGAAAAGCTAAAATAAAATTTTTAACTATCTAACTAACAGTCATGCTCCTAAACCTTAGTGATACATACATAATTCTTGGCACATTAGCACAGCAATATATATATATATATTTGTCTTTTGGTTTGTGGATGTACAGATTATGTGTGGTATGGTTTGTGATGTATTGTGTGTGTGTGTGTTAGTGTGCATGTGTCTGTGGTGTATTCATGTGTGTACAGAAGAGCATGCCCAGTGTGCACATATGCAGAGATGAGAGGATTAATTTGTGTTCTCCACTTTCATTGTCTCTTTCCTGAGTTGGTGTCTTTTACTCAATCCAGAGCTGGTGTCCCCCCCTCCCCTCAGGAATGGAGATATAGGTATTCATGGCTACAAATAACTCTTTTATGGGTGTTGGGCTCCCTCACACCCTTGTGTTTCATTAGTAAGTGATCTTATCCACTGATCCATCGCCCCAGTTCCCTAGAATATAATGCTTACATTATAATTTTGCTATTTCACTGTTATAGGGAGGTAGTTAATTTCACCTTTCAGTATCTAAATACAAAATCAGGCCAGGCATTACAGCTCACACCTTTAATCCCAGCACTTGGGAGGCAGAGGTAGGAGGATCACTGAGACTTCCAGGACACCCTGAGACTATGTAGCAAATTCCAGGTCAGCCTGGTCTAGAGGGAGACCCTACCTCAAAAAAATAAAAAAAAAATAATAAAACAAAAAAAAAAAAATCAGAGCAACATTTTGAACCTTTGTATAATGTTCAAAATATATTTTTGCCACTTTAAGTTGTGTCACTTTATTCATAAAACACCATAGAATATTCTGTTCTGCTTATAAATAAATAAGACACTATTCCAGTGAATTTATTCTGAAGTTGAGCCACAGCTGTGAGCAGCCCGAGGTTAATGGAACGGGCTCAGCTCAGTGCCCTCAAGCTCTGTGCTGAGTTCCATGACTCACTCAAGCTTTATTAACCCAAGGAGAAAATTGGGTTAGGAAAGGTTTTGTTAAACTCAGATGATTCATAGGAAATGGGTCATCTCGTGTAAGTCAGTTAAAAATTATCATCATGATAAAAGGTTTTTGTATTTACAGAGCTGCCAACTCATAACTCCAAGGAGTATGATTTCATTTCAGAACTCATTTGCAGGACAATAACTTGCATTATGATATTGGCTAATATTAGCATTGCTATTAACATTATTAGTTTTATGTGAGATATCAATACAAATCTGCCCACTTTGAGATAAAAGATGAAATGACAAGAAAGAAGTTAACTGTTACTGACCCCAATGCAAGACATTATCAAACAATATGTATAGTTATGAAAGAATCTGACAGTGATGGTTCTCAGAGAATCATATGGAGGCTAGTGAGATCCATCTCTAATTAAAAGGTCTGTCTCTAGTTCAATTCCCTAGCCATCAGTGTGATGTTGGATCCTAGTAAACACACACACACACACACACACACATGAAATACATAAATATTAAAAAACATAGGAATAAACAAAGGCTATAAATATCGTCCACCATGCAAAATTCTCCATAAACAATTTATCTACTATTAAAGAAGTCTATCATCTTTTAAAATTAAGGTTATGTCTTATTCACTGGAATGATTTCTCTTAGTTTGCATGCATATAGAGACTCATCTTAATTATTTTTGTCAATATGCATAGGTAAATACTTTTTAAAATCTAATTTATTGCTGTCACTCTATCTAAAAATTTGCAGAATACAATTATTTTTTGATATTTTAATTAACATAATGACCTTATATAGAGTTTACTGTGAAATTTTCTAAATTTTTAGGTGTTTTGAAACAAAAAATAAATTAATTTTATAGATAATCATCATACTATGCATTAGAGGAAGTCATTAGTCCCATTCAGTTGTCTGTAAATGATTGTAAGATCACTCAGTTGTTTTCTTATCCCCCTTTTTAAATCTCTGTTCGACTCTGTACTTCTCAACATCAATTTACACAGTGGTGCTGTGGTTTGAATGTACAGTGTCCTCCAAGTGGTCTTGTGCTTGTACATGCAGTGGTCTGATGAAATGACGCCATACATAGGCTCATGTGATTTGTATACTGGTCTTGAGCTGGTGGCCATCTGTGAAGGTTGTGCAGGACTTTGGGAAGCAGAGCTTTACTGATGGAGGTGTGTCTTAGGGGGGAACCCTGGGGATTTTATAATCTGCTGGCACTCAGTGCTAGCTCACTCTCTCTTGGTGATGTGTCATGCTGTGTATCCTTACAATCCTTTACTAGTCATGATGAAATTTCCCCTTGAAATTTGAAGCCAGAAATAACCCTTTTCTTCTATAAACTGTTTAAATTTGTGGCTTTGTCCAAGCCACAAAAACTGTAACAGCAACATTGCAGGTGGGTGCCAGGACTGTGGCATTCTTTGGTGAGCTGTTGGAACCTTTATGGGCTGGGGACTAGCTGAATGTCTTTCACTTTCTGATAGTATAAATTTTGTGGGATTTTGATGAGTCAACTTTCAGCTTTATCTACTTGTCTTCATCCTTTTCTGTCTCTTTCCTGCTTAGCTGATGAAATGGGACCAGAACACCTCAGGCTTCTGCTACCACAGCAGTGTCCTCTCTACTTCCTTGTGAACTTAAAACGTTCCTGGAGCTCATGCTTTCATCGCTAGGTCCTCAGCTGAAGGGGCTTTTTGGGGATGACTAGCACCTTTAGGAAGGGGATTCTTGTGGAGGAAGTTGGTCACTGAGGCACAATTTGAGGGTCTTTAGCCCAGTTCCATTTGGAGATCTTCCTCTGTGGTGAAATGACCAGCTCGGCTCTGCTTCTGCCACAATGCCTTCACTGAGATGAAAATTACACCCACATCTGTGAAGTCAATTGAATGTCTATTTCTTCCATAAGTTGCTTCTGGTCAGGTATTATTTACAATGAGAAAGTGACTGGTACAAACTCCTACTGCCATGAACACTGCATGGCGTCCCAATGTGAAACTGTGAGACAAAAGCAATATTTCCTGCCTTAATTTTTCTTTATTGCATGGTATTTAGTCATAGATAGTGATGAGTGAACTAAATAATACAGAAAATGTGTGCCTAGAAATGAGACCATTTCTGTGACAGGCCTGATCATGAGGTGTATTGACCTTTGGAATTTAATGTGGAAAGCTGCATGAGAATGAAATTCTAGAATGCTGTAAGGATGGATGGATGGATGGGTGGATGGATGGATATATGGATGGATAGATAGATAGATGGATAGATAGATAGATAGATGGATAGATGGATGGATGGATGGATGGATGGCCAAATGCCATTATGAATATAACAGAGCTGCAAACTTATTACTCCAAGGACTATGATTTCATGTCAAAACTCACTTGCAAGACAATAACTTTCACTATGATAGTGGCCAATATTCACATTATTATTATTAGTTTCTGGACATGGAGCCGCAGGGTTTGGTGATTGCCCGGCTTGGTTTTATTTTTACTTCAATCAAGTCCTTGTTTGGCATCTTCCCATTCTTCTCTTTTAAAATAGGAATGTTGGGATGGAGATATGGCTCTGCAGTTAAGGCACTTGTCTCCAGAGCCTGAGGCCCCCAGTTCAATTCCCCAGTACCCACATAGGCCAGATCCACAAGGTGGTGGCCTTGGTGCTCTCTCTCTCTCTCTCTCTCTCTCTCTCTCTCTCTCTCTCTCTCTCTTTCTCTCTCTCTCATCTCTCTCTCATCATCTATCTCCTGTATCTCTCTGCTTGAAAATGAATAAATAAAACATTTAAAAAAATAAAATAGGAATGTTTTCTGTGTGCCAGTGAAATTTGAAAGTATTTTACTTATTTCTTTTGTTTTGACTATTTTATTTTTAATTTTATCAGGGCTCTCAGTTAAGAGTTTGCATTGCATCTCAGAGACTTTATGCTTATGTTGGAGCTTTGTAGGGAGATTTCTGAGGTTTCATTCATGCATGCCATGACAAGTTGAGTTAATCTGAATTTAAAAGTTAGTATACTAATGCTTTTTAGCAGAGGAAATTTGTAGACATAATAGTATTTAGATTATGGTATCTTCCTTGTCTTAATCATGTTTTCATTGAGATAAAAAGAGGAGAAAGCAGAAGTGCTGGAGAAATGTGATGTTTAACTGAAGGACCATGAACAAATTTAGAGATGCTGATTGGCAAACGGTTATGTGCAAACCTTCACTATTTCTTAAAGGGATGAGTACAATTCAATGATAAACATAATCTTTATGTAATTATAGAAGTGTAGCAGGTAAGTTCAAGTCTAATGAAGATTTCAGGTCATAAAACATAAAACTCATTGCAAAGCATTGATTTGAAAGGAGAATACTGGGAAAGATAATATCTCCAGGGTGTCCTGCTGATCAAAACCTGCTTTGGGAATTGTTTTCCTTGTTCAGCCAAAATAAGGCTATTTCAAAGGCAGCTGCAGCTGTGATTGAAGATGGCCACGTTGCATTTTCAGGTGTCATTACTATTTGGAATCATCCGTGTGTGCTTTCAGGCACACTTCCAATGTAAGGCTTTGTGGTCATGGAGTCTCTTGTGAAGATTTCAGAAAAACACAAAAAGATGCTTAAGTCATGCAATAGGGATTCTAAGCATAAAGTAGCAAAGCGTTCTATGAAAGAAATTGTGAGGGTGAAGTTTAAGTTTCAAGGGAGGACCCAGAATGCTGTAGAGGCCAGGAATCTGGGATGTCTTCTGAAAACATGTAGGCAGGGACCTGGGACAACACAAGTGTGAGGGAATACAAAACACAGGCAGTCAAGATTAAAGAGCAGGTCTATCCATGTCCTGTGAGGCCAGGTGCTGTCATAAACTCCAGATTCTGGACATGGAGCTGTAGGATTTGGTGATTGCCTGGCTGGGTTTTATTTTTGCTTCAATCATGTCCTTGTTTGACATCTTCCCATTCTTCCCTTTTGAAATAGGAATGTTTTCTGAGTGCCACTGAAATTGGAAAGTATTTTACTTATTTATTTTGCTTTGACTCTTTTATTTTTAATTTTATCAGAGCTCTCTGCTAAGAGTTTGCTTTGTACCTCAGAAGAGACTTTCGGCTTATGTTGGAGCTGTATGGAGAGTTCTCAGGTTTCATAGAATACATGATTCAATGACTATGAGCCTAAGGGGTCAGCAGCATAATGTTTTGATATAAATATGAAAAGTTACCCTTAATTAAGAGTTGGAACGCTTGGTCCCCAGCTGGTGATGCTCTTTGAGGAGACTGAGAAATGACTTGGTAGGTCAACTGTAGGAAGTATGTGTTATGGATAGTCACTGACAGTCACAAGTCTTGCTTTAGCCCAAGCTGACCTGGATTTCATTATGTAGTCTCAGGGTAGCCTTGAACTCACTGCAGTCCTCCTACCTCTGGCTCCAAGTGCTGGCCAGAAATCGCTCTTCCTGTTCATTCTTCTCTTTGTATCTTTGTTGACCAGTGGCAAGTGAGTAAACTATCACATACTCCCAACATACAGCAGGGCTCCCATTTCCATGAGTACTGCTATTCCTTCCTCAACCTGAAACTATGACCTGAAATACAGCCTATTCCCCGTAAGTTACTTCTTCACAGGCATTTGGTCATAATGATCAAAAACATATAGGTAGCTCCACATATTAGTGAGAATTCAAAGGATATGTCTAATGAAATATTTTCATCTATGTTGCAATCATTATAGGATCCCATTTTTAACTGACTAATATTTGATTTTCATTGATTTATTTGTAAACATCTCAGGTGATGCTACACCTTAGCTATTCTAAATTAACAAGGGATGTATAAGCGTCCTTGACAATTTATTTTTGTATGTTTTAGCTGTGAACAATGAAGATTCATATATGAAAAAATAAAATTGAGCACATTTCTCATAATAAACAAAAATGCATGTAAAATAAAACAAAGAATAATATATCAGACACAAAACTTTGAAATTGCTAGAAGGAAACACAGTAAAGCACCTAAGTAAGTAGTTAGAAATTTCAAAATGTTTTTATTGTGTATATGATTCCAAATGCATAGAAAAAACATGAGGCCAAATAGGATTATATCAAAGTTAAAATTTCATCACATTGAAGAAAATAAGAAAATTAAGAGTCTTGGGTATAGGAGAAGTATTTTGAAAATAATAATGGGTTAAAACCCTTAAGTTACAAGAATTTTAAAGATCTAGCATTAACAATCAAACTTAAAAATGTGCAAATGTCCATACTGCTTTAATAGGCATTTTCATCATGTCTAACTTAATATGAAAACATATTCCATATCACTAATCAACTTAAAAATCAATGTCCATAACTGGATGTTATTTATTTTTCATAATGCACACCATTAAATTTTGTAAAAAGTTCTACTACCAATACTGGAGTATTTTTCCATTTTCCTATGGAAATAGCATTATATAATCCATAGATTTTTTTACAACTATGAATTAATTAAAAACAAATTATACCATCCTAACATATCTATTTTATATGGGTCACTATTCCTGCATAAAAAGCACACAGAAAATCATTTTTAAAGATTCAATATATATATATATATATATATATATATATATATATATATATATATATATATATATATATATATATATATATATATATATATATATTTCTATCTATGTTCTAGTATTTTTCTTGATAGGTCAGGTTATATCCAGATTCTAAATTTGGATTTTCAATTTCCATTTGCAGTGTGTTACTTTCTTGTTCCCTTGTCTCTTTTCTTTATAGCTTTCTTTACTTCAGGTGTTTCTTGTCTTAGACAAATTCTTATGGATGACATTGGGTATGCTTCTGCACCCTTCCTCATTATTCCTATTACCTGTTATCAAAAACTCAAATTAGCATATACAAACTATTTCTTAACTATTTTATTGGATATGATAGCCTGACAATGATTCTAAACCTGAAAACCCATGTTTTGGTAAAGCCAGAAAATTTAATTACAGAGTTTAGCTGAAACTGAACTCTACTAGATTTAGTGAGGAGGGAAATAGAGAATGGAGTAGTAGATGGGGGAATAGTGTTCTTTCAGATAAGATGCAGTGATAGTTGTCTTAGAACAACTTTAGTGGAAAATTGAAGACTCTGGAAGAGTAGGAAGTACACATGTAGTAATATATATATATATATATATATATATATATATATATATATATATATATATATAT
>PVHP010004600.1:0-31454 GCA_004024765.1 Zapus hudsonius | reverse complement strand
AATACTTATTCCTGGGTAAGTCAGATGCACTAATATGTCATGTTGAAATCAATAGGCAGACATGATAATGTTTACTGCCCAAGCTCAGGAAAAATCAGTTAGCCAAAAAAACAAGAATGTCATTCATGAAGGCAATGCCTGTAAGAATCTAACCTTGTTCCTTATAAACTAGTAAGCTATTTCTTGTAAAATTTGGAAGAATGAAGGTTCAGAAGGGACACCGATCTTGGTCCTGAAATGATGACTACACTGATAGGTCTTTCCAGGTCTCCTACTTGGCTGAAGGCCTGTCACCCCTTTATTGCTGACTCTGCTTTCCTTCCAGAAGTCTAAAATTTCAACAGTGTAGATGGGGGCTGCTCTTACATGACCAATTTCAATATCTTTGTAAAATATTTTATTTATATATTTATTTGAAAGGAGACTCAGAGAGAGAGAGAAAAAAAGAGAGGGAGAGAGAGACAGAGAGAGCACCAGGACCTCTAGACACTGCAAAAAACTCCAGATTCATGTGCCATTTTATGCACCTGGTTTTACCTTGGTACCGGGGAATCAAACCCAGATCATTAGGCTCTGCAGGCAAGCTCCTTGATGGCTGAGCCATCTCTCCTGCCCCTCCAGTAATATATTTAGACACTGAGTTTTCAGTAAATTCTCTGGAAAAGAGACATGATTTATGTATTGCTTTATAAGGTAGCTAGAATAAGTAATGAATTCCAAAGAGGCGTGTGTGTATGTATGTATGTATGTATGTATGTATGTGTGTATGTAAGTGTATGTGTGTGTGTGAGTGTGTGTGTGTGTGTGTGTGTGTGTGTGTGTGTGTGTGTGTGTGTGTGTGTGTAGTGTTAGAGTTGAAGTCTATGTCTGGGTTCCTCTACTCTCAACATGAGCTTTCTTATCAATTGTGTGGAAAAATTATGTTCTGCGACTAAACAATGAAGAAATTGTCTGGCGTGCACACATAGTCTTAACACAAACACTGCGAATAGCTGTAAAAGCAAATAGATACTTGGTAGGATCATGTCTTTTATTTTATTTTCTGGTGCTTCATCCCATTCTGCTCTATTATTAAACACTCTATTCTAATTAATTCAATTTAATTCACTCTAGTCCATTACATTTAAATTAAAAGATTCTGAAATGGTCTGTGCAATTACATGATCCACTAATGTGACATAGTTTTCATTAACCTGCCAGCCTACTGTCCTAACCCGTCTACTTTACATGGGTCACTCTCCCATTAAAAAGCACACAGAAGGGCTGGGAGATGGTTCTGCAGTTAAGTTGCTTGCCTGCAAGGCCTAACGACCCAGATTGTTAGTTTTCAATTGCTATATACATAACAAACTATCCCTAGCGATTTGGTTTGAAACAGTAATTACTTATTATGTCATTGTTGGTATGGATTCTTCTTAGTCTGTCTGCCAGTAGGCTGAAATCAAGGAATCAACAATAGCTACAAAAAAATTCATGTTTGTTCTGGAAAATTTATTTCCCAGTTTGCTATCATGGCAAATTAGAAAAGTTATTAGCATGTCCCTACTCTGCTTTCTGAGAAAAACGTATCCTGTGGTCTCACATATGTAGACCAGTATACAACTTTATTCAGGCAAAAAGGCATGAGAAGGGCATGGGTCTCAAACAGAATTCATTACTATAAAGGAATAATGGGAATCACACACCAATGCTATTGTTATTTCACATCCTTATAGAGATGGATAAGTACTATTGCTATCATGGGATGCTGTTCCATGAACACATATACAGTAACAATTATGTGTCTTTAAGGTTAAAATTAGAATTTCATACAGCTATAAAGAAATAAAACAGATCCAATTAAGCCAAAACATCCATTTAATGGTGCAGGGACACATGATCAGGTATCCTAAGTGTTCAAATTCTCTACAGATTTGCATGTCCTTTATAGAGAGATTATGTGCACAAATCGCCTTCCTGCATGTGTTTCTATGTGTGGTGTGCATGAATGTGTGTATGCATGTGTGTAGGTGTGTTGGCACATGTGTATGTGAGTGTCAAAAGGCATCTTTAAGTTATTGAAATAGGGTTTTGCCTTCAAACCCAGAGCTCACCTGTTCAGCTAATCTAGCTAACCAGCTTTCCCAAGTTACCATCTTTCACTGGTCCCTCTTGAGACTGGGTTAATGGGCAATCACCACCACTCCCATCATTTATGTACATATGTGCTGGGGTCAAGACTTATGTCCTTATGTGATGGACCCCAGTGAGCCATCTCCCCAGACTTGCATTAGCCTTATATTTTTTCTTTTTAATATTTCATGTACTAATTGCCAGTTGTTTATTCTTGTAGACAGTTATTAGTTTCATAAGTTTACAAATTATTCGTTTTATGCTATAATTATTTTTGAACCACAGAGATAAACTTATATCTGATCTTCTTCGATAGAACTTTTTTTCAGAGAGTCACATGTATTGCAGGGCTGCCTTGAACTCACAATGCAGCTGAAGATGACCATGAACCTCTAATAGGGCTGCATCTGCCTCCTACTTAGAAGTAGGTAGGTAGGTGGAAATAAAAGAGAGGAAGAGTTGAAATTTTAAAAAAAAGATAATAAATAATAATTTGTAATGAAAATTCAATGGATTCATATAAAAACATATCATAGGAAGAATTATTTTTCCAGTATTAATTATATCTCAAATGAAAACATCAATCACAGCTGGATCATGGCTAAGTAGTTGATTGAGATTCCTGAATAAGCATGGCAGACAAGGGATCCTGAGAAAACCACAGTTGAATCTCCAGAAACCCAGTAAACAGTTGGACTTGGCCACACGAGTCCATGATGTTAGCCTTGTGGGAAGCAGAGAGTGGAGAATCATAGGGGATCCCTGAGGACACCCTATGACCTCTGTAAGAGTCCATCACTGGCAGGCAAATGTTTTCCTTTGGTTACATCAGGGGAATGCACAGGTGTACCATCATACATAACGATGCATACAACACACACAGAAACCATACATCATATGCATTTACCATAGCACACTTACTAGTCAAATGCAAAAGCAATCAATCATTACATAAACAGACTGGAGAAAAAGAGTTGTGTAATTATCATAGTAAATACGTATTTTCACCTCTAAGAGAAAACGGAAATAGTGTGAAGGATGCTGGATAAACTCAATTCATGTGATCCTCAATGGTGATGGATCAGGAAAATTAAAGCATCACTTGGGGATGGTGGAGGTTGAGGAAACAAATTAGCTTTTGGGATAATAGTTATCCAAGCATTGTTTGTATATTTGATAATTTATAAAAGTAAGAAACAATATCAAAATTAAATTTCATATGTTTTATGAAAATTATTCATATGTGTTAAACTAGACAAAATTGTTATATATATATATATATATATATATATAGATTTTGTATTATATAAATTGTATATACATATATAGTGAAATTTATATGTGCATTTCTTTGTTTTAATCTTTCGAAGAAAGTAATTGCTGAGAAGCCTGAATATGAAAGGGATTGCTTTCATGCTGCTAGCACAAGGATTGTCTCCTTGCAAGAATTTAGATACATACCTAAGCAAAGGCTACTTCTCTTCTTCCACTGTGTTTTTGGCCTAGAACTTAATATATTACCCAGGGAGGCCTCATGTTAAGCATTCTACTGCCTTAGCATCTTGACTGTTGAGATTATACAACATACGTTTGAATGTTCATACATATCATTTCATCAATTAAACGTAATGTTACTTTACAAGAAACAAAAATAGAGTTTTAATAGTGTCTAAAGTTCACAAATCATCTAATCAATAAATATTGGTTGCATGCGTAAATGAATTAGGTATCTTGTTTTGAATATCCTAGAAATTGTTTTTGATGTTTTAGTGTGAAAGTTGAAGGCACACAAAAGGCAATTTAAGAAATTACAAAATAAAATACACAAGGAGGAAGTTAAGGAAAGAGTAAAGGGAAAGGGTGAATGAAAATGAATTAAACCTAAAAGTTTAGTAAAAAAGTAACCTTTAACTTAATATTATATTTCAAGATTTAGGGCAACTGTTATATTAGCAGCATATATTTTATAAGCATTGAACAGTTCAAAGAATTTGTGGTTTTATAATTAAAGTGATAACAAAGAATAATGGACCATTTGTACACACCACAGGATCGCAAGATTTGTAAACAACAGTAAATCATATGTACAACTTTAAATGTAGGTGCAATGTATAATGAAATTTGTTATCAATATATAGGTGTTAATACAAAGTTTTCTTTTTTAGTTAAAAGAGACAAATTTATAGTTATTTTACTAAACTCTGCAGGGTTCTGGAAGAAAAGAACTTATTGAATTTAATATATTTCTCATAAAAGTGTCTCAGAAGTATTAATTTCATGCTTGACACAACTTTTCATAAGCTGTGTGATTTTATATATCTGATTTACAACAGGCTAGTTTTGTGGGATGATAAACTCTCAAATTGCAAAAATTTTAAAAATGAAAGGAGATTTCTTTTTTAATATAGCAAAACAGTTTGCTCCTTTACTTGAGAGAACAAACCTGAAGTGAGTTCATTTTCCCAATGAGAGTGAAACTTTCATAGTTCTATATTTGTGTGGAAAAATATATAAATTAAATATAAAATAAGCAATTAGAATTTTCTTAATTTACACTTTTGTCCATGTTAGCTGCCTTTGGTGAAATGAAACAAAACTTCAGACATTACAACAAAAATAAATTTAGAGATTCTTTCACTTTTCTATCAAATTAAGTGATAAAAATAAGATGTTGGTGTACCAACTGTTCTTAAATTTCAACAAGCACAACATTGTCAAACATCACTGTTTGTAAGTCAGGTGTGTTTCTGGAAAAGAAGTTAAATTTTACTAATGTGAATGATGTTGTGTGTTATGAAGTGGCCAAGTATTTTTACTGCCAAGAATAAATAAACTGTGTCCTATTAGGAGAGCAACCTTTAAGAGATGCTAGACATGTTATTAAAAGAAAGAACAAATGAAAAGCCATCAGCAGTCTGCCTCACATGGCTGAGTGGTGCCAGTTAAGAAATGTGGTGTGTTCATCATTAATTACATTATCTTAACATCTGAGAAGGAAACCAATGCCAGGTAACAGTGTTTATAGCTCTCCATATGCATTCTATTTGCTCACCTATAAATAGACTGTCCAAAGTTTTTAACTTATGAAAATTCAGCCTGAATAATTAGAAGTTGAAAGCACACACATGAACAGAGTGTCTTTCAACCTGCCTGGGCTTTTACAGTATTGTAATCACCCTTATTATGTTGCCTAGTATATAATGACCCACAAAACAAAGAACTCATTAACTTGGCAGATAAATGCATGACTAAGAATTTAAATTTAAAAATGTCCTCATATATTATTATTAGACTTTGAAGAAAACACGTCTTCTGGTTATCTTAGAGATAATGAATTTATAAAATGAATCCCTCTTGTGTTTTGTAAATTTTCAAATATCAAAGCAAAGGTATCTTGAGGAAATGCTGCTGAGATTTTAATTTTTGATGGCTGCACACTGTACCTATGAATTCCACGAGCACACATTCCATTTCAAAGTATTATTCAGTTTTTATGGAAGTTTACAGAGATGGACCAAGTTCACGAAGACATCTTATCACCTAAATGGATTGTGGTAGTAATTCCAAGGCTAAGTTCAAGTACCAAAGGAAAAGGGCTATAAGAATGTAGGAAGATATAGTAACTCACCTTATGAATCATACAACCTTTTTCTGACAAGACATGCATGACAACTATGATAGATTAAATAAAAAGGAGGTCTTCATTTTCAGAGGGCATCACACACCTGTCCTCACCTTGTTTGTGGCACGATGGAGGAGAGAGTTACCAGAGTAATGTCAAAGGTTCCTTTACCCCAATGGCATAGTGGCTACCTGTCTCAATAACTCAAAGGGCATAATGATACCCGAGTCATCTCCTGCTATGAATTCAGAGAGAATACAAGTAAAATGTGTGGCAACTGTACCCTCTTTATGCATTATCTTTTTTATTCTGAATTGGAATTTCATCTTATTTTCTTCCTTATCTCCCTATGTTCCATGTCAGATGGAGTGACATGAGAGGAGAAATCTCTCTCAGAAGAAAGTAGACTGTAAGCCTGTCAGTCACTAAGGAAAACTTTTTCTCACTCAGGCGAGAGTTTTGGCAGGTATAAGACACAGACATGCTATTTAGCTCCTTAGAAGCACTGCCATGAGGTAGCTCCTGCTAGAGCACAGACTTGTAATGATAAGGGCAGTGCTGTCTGAGCACTCAGCCTGTTTTTAACTGTATGAGAAATATATTTATCAATAGCAAGTGGCTCACATTGTAACATTCCTATTATTAAGACTCCATTTTTACTAAGTCGTGTGTGCCAGTTAATTCAAGGCATTTCTTAAATTTTACTCACACACACACAAAAAAATGCTGTAATCCATATAAAAACTTTCCTGGGAAGAGAATATCATGAGTCAGGGCTTTTGTTTGTGTGGTTTTATGTCCAGTGTAGTTTCATAAGACAGAGAGATGTTGAGCTGTCTTCTGATAAAAATCTTGCTTACTGTGGACTATGTTGATTTTGGCAAAAATATTTTGGCAGACAGTAAAAGTGCAGTTAGGGTTGTAATATTTGTTTTGTCTTCGTCGTTGAGTAAAGAGACTGCTGAGTGTGTAAATGCTGGCTTGGAAAGCTTGTGAAAGAAATGAGTATTTGTTTTTTTATGCTGGTCAAATCTAGATTTAGACCAGTATATATGAAGTCAGGAAAAGGATACATCATCCTCACCATGGCCTGACCAGAGAGGCCAATTAGGTGACCCTCAGAGTTCTTCCAATGCCATCCATGGATAACCTATTATCACCGATCAATATTACTGTTTTATAAGAGACTGTATCTTGCATAAGTTCTTAAAAGTGTTACGTTCTGTGATGGCTGGGATGTTTTGTCAGATTCATGGGACATAGAATCATGGAGACACACCTGTTGGATGTCACGTCCATGAGTGATTCCCAAGTGGGTTGCCTGAAGCTGTAGCAGGATTCACATTTACTGTGGACTGCACCTCCCAAAAGGTAGCCCAGACTTAACAACATAGATGGAAGGAGCATCAAGTGCTTGTCTACACTCACTTTGTTCTGAGGAAGTATGTCTATTGACCAAACTCCAGCTCATTCTGCCTTCCAATATACGATAGTACCAGTGACGCTCCTGAGCATTTTTCAGGATTTCAGTGTGAGATTGGAACTCCTGAGTCATCCAGCTCTGTGGACTGGTCAACTGCAGAGCCCTGCTTCTCCAGCATGCAGATGAATAGATGATCACTGTTGAAACACCTAGCTTCCGCTGTGTAAGCAAACGTCATATTCAAATATGTGTATATTCTATTAGCTCTCATTTTTCAGAGAACCCTGTCTGACTTGGAAGCTATGAGACTTTCACCTATTACCTTCTCAGATTATTATCTAAATTAATGCTTATTTAATCAGACATACCACTGTCTGGGGCCCAGATAATTCAGAAGGGGTAGCTAATATTGCTTCATTCTGGATGTTATGTTTTTGTTCATTAAATACTAGGTGCTATTAGTTATGTTGGCACCACTTCACACAATTGATTTTGATTGATCTCCCTGTCTAGAAAATCTGTAATCTCTTTCACACATGCTATCACACAGTGATCCTATTCCTTTTATCACTGGATGTTTCCAATTTGTGGAAAACACTATATATTTTTAAATGAAAGTATTTCTCATTAGTTTTCTTCTTCCTGCACTTGTTCTTTCAAAATTATGTATTCGTTATCCCACCACATATCAAATGTGTCAAGAAATTCAGTTTTAAAGATGGAAACACATCTGGCAGCATTGGCTATATTTTTCTATAGTCACAAATTCAATTACTCATGACCACTGGAATAGACTGTAATAATTTTGTATCTGGGAATATATGAAAGAACTCAGCCTAGTGAGAGCTGAGAGCTGACAATGTTGTATACTGCCTGTCGTAGTCAGCCACACATCGATGCTAGGATGAATCTCCAAACCAAGCACAATTTGGGGGAGGAAAGTATTTGTTGAAGTGACCGATGCAGGTGAAGTTTCAATAATGAAGGGTTGGCCCCTTTCACAGATCCAAGCAAAGAGAGAGAAAAAACACCACCAGCACCTAAAACACATTGTAACACTGTAATTCACAAAAATGCAGAACTACTAGATTTGGGGTTCCGCTTTTCTATTGCATATCTCTCCCTAGTATTTTGCATCCAAATTAGAAAGGGCCAGTCCCCAGGACTCTAGGCCAAAGTGACACTTCCTCCAGCCAGGAGATTGGAGACAATTAACAATTCAATAAACACAATTATAATACATTCTATTGGGGGACATTTACTCAAAACCACCACAGTGCCCACATATAACTGTAAATAAGCCTATAGATTTAACCCTTCACTTCACAACTCTACATAAGTATCTTGTGAGAAATGGTTTGATCAAAATCAGTCTTCCATATTCCTTTGTCCTACTTATCAAAACTTGTTTATACAGAGGATAACCACCTGTGACATACTCTTAAAATAAGCTTTGTCTGATAAAAGAACACAATAAAATCTGAACTCATCAGATGCCCACACCCTTTTCAAGCACATTTCTAGTCTTCACATATGGAATCACCAAAAGAGCTAAAAAGATAACAGAAATCCCTCCTTCCCTCACCAACTATATCCTGACAATGCTTCCCATTAATAACTTATTTATACTAATGATTTATTTTTCATTACTATTAATGCTTTGATTTGAAGAATTTATATTAGTGATTAAATAATACTTTTACCATGTACTCAGGAAAACTGTATGAATCTTAATCCCTTGAGCCCAATAATATAGGACAAACTACTCTGCTATTGTGACTACATTAAGAAATTTCAAGAAGAAAGCATGACTTATCATGTCATCTTGATCGTTACAGAGCTGAGACAGGGGGATCACAAATATAAAAATATCCCCCCTTCTGGCTTATTCAAGGACACTTTTCTGGTTATAAAACTGATCTGTTACTTCTACTTACTATGCTACAGACTTAAATTTTTTTCACCCTACCTGGATCAGTTATGAAAATTCTACCAAGGGTGATTTGTTAGATATAGTCAAAGGATTTAAAGTTAACAAAAAATCATTTTCAGATATGGTAAATGTGTTAATTATAACTTATCTCAGGGATAATTATGTTTTACCTGTGCTCTTTTTGAAATGTACATCATATAAATTAACAGGAAATATCTTATTTCCATAGATTATAAAATCTAAAAATATGTGCTAATAAGTATTATTAAAACATGGTTGTCGGTTTTCTCAAAATTAAATAGATAAAGGTATTACATATAAAAATGTCTAATTTTTCTGATAATGAAGTATATGTTTTTTATTATTAAATAAAGAGTTAAGTCAATTTGGCACAATGTCTTTTAATTCTATAAAGGATAAGAAACTAAGTTTATAGACAAATACATGTAGATGCCAGTTGTTTTTTTTTTTTTTTTTTTTATAAAAGCCAACTATATGACCAGGTTCTCAATTATAGACTAAACAATAAAAAAGGAGATGTTAATGTGCTCAGCTGGCTCTGGTCTTGGGACAGAGCTATCCCAAAGCCAGACCCCAGAACAAGCATTAAATCATTACATGTTTCCTCATAAATCAGACTGTCACTCTGGTTAATGATGAACGTAAGGGCAATCATAACACAAGATTTATATCATTTTTTATGGTATCAAAGCCCATGATCATATGGGTAAGCTGAGTCAAAAAAGTGAAAGACATAAAGTTTTTTCATCTATCACTAAATATTAGAGACATTAATATTCTAAGGGTGAAAAGGAAGAATGATTTCACCCCACATCAAGTACAAACCTACTGGATAGCAGCAGACTGTCTTCAATAGCCTGAACCCACCCTTCAATCTCATACATTGAAATCCTAACTCCTAATGCTTTGCTATTAGAGATGAAGCATTTGGACGTTGATTCAGGCATAAATCGGAAGACTTCAGGAATGACAATAAAGAAAACACCTAAAGCTTCATCATCACTTTTGTTACACGACAGCTCTGGACCAAAAACAAGCTTTTCCTGAATCTACAGGTAGCTTGTTCTCAGATATCTGGTTCCATAACTGCACTGATATTTACAAGCCAGTCTGTGTTGTCTTTCTATAGCTTCCAAAATGAATTAAAGCCATAAAGTAGATGAAAGCTTCAAGGGATATTATTTTTCCAGGAGGTACTTTGTATAGCAAGTGCTCTCAGTACAGTAACAAAATTCTGCACAAGATAATATGTACACTAATGCATGAATATTAGTGGGTTATCAATCACTTTTAGATTGGATTTGTGACACACTCCATAAAAGGGAATTCATGCTTGGTCACTGAATGTCTGCTCAAGTGCTCATGACTATTGAGGACTCTGGGGGAACCTATTACTACTGATAAACTACAGGTTCAGGTTATCAAATCCTTATCAAAATACTTACATGTGTGGTCACAGATTAGAACTGCCCTATGCCTCAATGAGAGAACCTTCAACCATGGGCATAGTTTAGTGCAGAGGTGCAAAAATTTCAAACGTGAAGAGAATGATTCCTACATGATCAAACCTGAAAGGATATCTATATTGCAATGCTCAGGGCAAACTACAAAGAGGGGCAAAATGATGCAAGAGACAGAAACTGCAGAGGATTGCTATGGAATGTCTTTTATGATGTGTCCATTAGACCCATGGTCTCATAGCAACTGTGATTTCCTTATTCTAGCTTGAGTTAGTCAACATTTCTTCATGGATAGGGGAGGAGCTCACAAGACCCCATTTTTCTGAGTTGCAACAGGTGGGTGATAGTTACCTGAGGGGGGGAACCTTAGTCTTTTTTTTTTTTTTGGTTTTTCGGGGTAGGATCTCGCTCTAGTCCAGGCTGACCTGGAAGTCAATATGTAGTCTTAGGATGGCCTTGAACTCATGGCAATCCTCCTACCTCTGCCTCCTGAGTGCTGGGATTAAAGGTGTGCGCCACCACGCCAGGCTAGGAAACCTTACTCTTTTATGGTGTAACTACTGGCTATTTCCTACAGGTTGCAAACAAGGAAACACCCCATGCTCCTACCCAGGTTAATGCAAGCAACACCATAAATTAAGCCCCTGCTCTTGTGAAAGGCATGAAGGGGAAGAAATGGATGATAATGGGAATGGAAAAGGATGACAGAAGGCCTTTGGGTTGAAGAAGATCAAAATGACTTATATGTATAAATCAAATTTTCAAAAACAAAAATGTATAAATGACATTTGACAAGTTTGTATCAGTGAAGTTAATAAATAAATAAATTTTAATTAGAATATAACCCTAAATGTCAAACAATAAACATAAATAAGAAAATAAGATTAATCAAATAGATCTTGTCATGGGATTTTGATGGAGATATAAAACTTCCTCAAGAATTTTGATGTAGATATAAAATTTTCTCAAGATTGTTAAAATTTAAATATTTGATGATCTTAACACTTCACATCATTAAACTTTTTAGTAGTAAAACTTTTTTAAAAAATATTTTATTTAAGGTAGCTAATTAATCTGTTTCGCTGAATGTATATCTAAAGAAATTTAGAAAAACTAGTAATAGTGATGCCAATTTAACAGTCTTAATGAAAACTGAAGTCATTATAGTTACTGAAAATGTCTACAATATAATGTTCATCAGACTTAATTTAAGTTTTACTGTAACTTATTTTAAGATGAATAAAACTTTGAAAAGTTAATAAATTACATGAAAAAATATTTATTGGGAGAGAGAGAGAAAGAGAGAGAGAGAGAGAGAGAGAGAGAGAGAGAGAGAGAGAGAGAGAGAGAGAGAGAGAATGAATGGGCATGTCAGGGAATCTAGTCACTGCAAAGAAACTTCACATATATGTGACACTTTGGGCATCTGAATTTATATTGGTGGTGGGGAATTGAACCCAGGTTATTAGGAATAGAAAGCAAACACCTTACCCACTGAGATATCTCTCTAGCACATGTTCTAAGCATTTATTGGAATAAAAATTCTAGGTTTGGGGAGATGGCTTGGTGGTTACAGGCACTTGCTTGCAATGCCTGAGGGCTAATGTTCTATTTCCTGGTAATCACATCAAGACAGATTCACAAAGTGGCACATGTGTCTGGAGTTCATTTGTAGCAACAAGCAGCCCTAAAACAACATTCTCTCTGTCTCTCTCTTTCTCTCTCCATCTCTCATATATATATATATATATATATATATATATATGTGTGTGTGTATAATATATTAAATAAATCACTAAGTATATTTTATAAATTTCTACTTAGAAAAGTTACATGTGAACATGCACACACAAAAATATGTACACATGCACATGGATACTCACATACACAATCTTATTGGCTTGTGTATTTTTCTCAGGGATGGACATTTAACTAATATTTGTATGACCCTGATTTTATATTCCAGCCTTTGTATAAAAGAAAAATAAACTAAAACACATGTCTGATTTTTATTTATGTATTCCTTAACAGTTGTTTGATCTTAAAATGTGAGTTTTTATACTTTCATGCATAAAATTAGGATACCAATAGTCATGAATCAAAAGTTGCCCTTGAGGCATAAACAACACAGTACATTCCATTGCATAAACACTGTTATTTCTTGTTGAGCAGTGACCATTTTCTCACCAGCATTGTTATAGACAGGAAGCCGGAGGCACACCTATGACAAAAGAAAATGCATTTTTTCTGCCACCTACTCTTCCCTATTCTGGTTCTCACTTAACACATACATTATTCTTATCCTCATTTTCAAAAATAAAATAAAAATAAAAAACCTAGTGGGGTTCTTCAGTTCCACGTGATAGTGTTTAAACTAGGCCCATCTTCCTGAAATAAATTCCCTACACTGAAATTTCTAACTCCTTCATTTTGATCCTAACATGGCTACCCCAAATTCTCATTTCCTCTGAGGCATAGGATCTGAAATCCAATTTGATAAAAATATCACTGCTAACATGTTCCTCACACATTAACAAAGCCATAAAAATTTAAGTGCATGATTTCATTGAGAACAATTTAAAAATCCACATTTATATGCAGACACAAACATATCCACACTTGATCAGAGATGCATGTATGCTTATTAATGTAGCTTTATTTTTATCATAAAACATATTTGAGACTGAATAGGGATATATGGGTTGCAAAGGCCATGTTTGCAAGTGTATAAGACAGCAACTTCCATACTATTTCACAATTGTGCAGTTTTGCATATTTTATAGGAGAATCCTTGTTCAAAACAAAAATCATTTGAACACCTCTGTTAGATTTTCAGTATAAAAGTTCATGTGATAACTCATAGTGTCTACATATGTCAAGTTCACTGAATTAGTGTTTGAATAATGTTCTTTTTATGTATAGAATGAATGTTTCATGAGAACAAAGATTTGCAAATGAGAAAACATTTAGACTTTCTGCCATGAAAACCTAAATATTATAAGAACACGAAAGTCAAATGGGAGGTATGATTTTTTTTTGTTCTAAATAAATAGGGTAGTTCAAAGGTTACTGATCTAAATATTTCCTAAATATTTTGTAATTTCTCTGTTCAGAATGAATAGGACTGTTATTGATTTGTAAAAATGTATAAATGCTTTTGTATTAACTTGTTAGAGTTAATGGATTGGAAAATGATACAATAAAGTAGGCAGAGAAGAATGGCTGTTAAACTTTTATTTTTAGCCAATAATGATGAGATGTTATCATGAGAGAACTTTTACGGGAAACACTTTTTAAAATTACCTTTGCTCGTTAATTGGTTTACAACTCTAAATTACTATCCTATACTAATCTTCAACAGATAATTATATCAATTTATCATAAAGAGTTCTTTGCATTCATATAATCAATATGCATGTATGCTTATTAATGTAGGCTGGAGACTAAACCACCTTGAACATGAGGTGTGGAGATGACTGCTGTGTCCTGAAGGGGTGACAATCATGATTGCTGACCTGGTCCACTTGGAACTGGTTTGAGACACTGATTCATTGCCATTTTTAATGAATCCAGGAATGAGTGTAGCCAGAACACTGAGAATGAGACAAAAGGAGATATGTCTTGGAATTTGAATGGACTCAGATATGAACAAATCTCTTAGATTTAAATGATATTGAACATACATTACCTCCATTACAAATCACAGTGACAGTTGTAGAGTCACAGTAGATGTTAAATTTTATTTATGATTTTATGTAGAAATGCAAATGTAAAACTTCAGAACATTTGTGACAGGTAATCAGAAATGTTGTGTCTGAAAACATTTTATACACTTGAGAAATTTTGCTATGCAATTTTCATTCCCTTTCTTGCATACCACAGTGAAAGCCCCAAACAGAACAGAATCTTTCCCAGGTCCATATAGGCTTACAACTGGAACCTGTTCCAATTAAGTCTCAAGTGAAACAGAAGCCCCATTAAAGACAAAAAGTTTTATGAGACCCTAAACCTGAGAACGCTGCTACTACTGTCCTGCCACCCACTCCAGAGAAACCATGTTCCAATAAATGTATTGAGGAACATATGTGTGTTGAGGCCAGAGGAGATTGCATGTACATACACATACGCAACACACCACACATGCACACGCACACACAGAGACACATACACACACACCAAAAGGGAAAAAAATAAATGAAAAAATGGGGGGTGATGGGAGAGGGTTATGATTATGGTAAATTGTCTATAAAAAGTTAAAAATTAAAATATAATAATAAAATAAATAAAATAAAATTGAGGAATACTGAATAGCCATTTCTCTCTGAGAATCCCATTGCATATTTAACAAAAGCCAATTTTTCCATGATAAAGTATTTGCAGAGATATGAAGGAACACTTGAATTCATACAGTATGCCTAGGAATGAAGGCATGTTCCCTTCTAATACGACTCCTCTATTAGTCAACAGGGAATGCCTAAAACAAGCATGTGTTTTAATCGCATATTCAAATGCTTTGCCGGATTCAACAAGATAATTTAAAACTACAATTAAATTATCACAAGCTATCTACTAAGTATTAAAGAATTCAGTGCTTGCATTTTGAATAATTGCAAGAACAGGGATTTAGTAAATTATGTGTCCTTGGCTTGTGAATTCTTTGGTATGAAATGCTCTGATTTGGCATTTAAGGGGTAATTCAGGAATAACACTATGCATTTCTTAGTGCATTTTCCCAACTGTTCTCTTATTTTGCACAGAATTTATTTCAGTAGTTATAAAATTGGTTAGTCTGTTACAAGAAAACATAGGGCAATAAAAATTACAGAAAGAGAAAACAGGGTCTAAAGTAAACTTTCATCTTATGTAGGGCTAAGAATAATTATATTATTCATTTGTCTCTTATGTTTATTCATTTGTTTTCTTAACATAGCCTTTGGACTTATACATTCTTCCAGTGATGGAGCTACAGAATATTTATTGAATATATTTAATGTTATAAAATACCTGCAAAATGATTAATTGATTACTGAAATACATGAGTAAATATTAGAGGGAATGTAAATAAGTTGGATTGAGAAAAATGAAGAGGTCTTTATTTCTAATGACAATAATATAAAAACTTGTAGAAATTATACAAAATCTCCTGACAGTTAACTTTTAGACAAAAAGAGCTGAATAAAGAAATAAAATATTAGAATTTTCAAGGTAGTCAGAACACATTAACATTATATCCTGTATTTCTGGCATGGAATAGAGAGCTCAGCCTTTGCTTAAGAATATGAAAATTAGTCATATCAAGAGAGCTTCCCCTTATATTCTGGAATAAGCTGGTGATGATCACATGCAAGTTCTGCACCAGCAAGGAGGGAGTCAGAATATTACTTATCACAAGTGAAGAATGTAAAACAAGAAAATATTTTGTGCAGTGGTAAAATGTGAACAATGGCATATATTGCTTTTAGCATCATATAATCCTGGAGTACCCATTAACTAAGAAATGTCAACACAGGCCTTAGAGATAAGATATTGAACATGAATTATGAAGTCTTGCTCTTGGTACAGAGTTGGAGTAGACAAAGAAACCAAGAGTTTCTCCTGGTGGTTATTTAGGAATGATGGGGAAAATACATGAGGTTTCCTATTGAAGAGGAGGCATCCTAGCAAAAAGGATTTGCAAGTTGCTAATTGAAAGGGAAAATGGGGATTTTATAGTATTGTGAGAGCAATAGACTGGATTCCATGTGTTGAGGAGAAATAAAAATGAAATGTAACTTTAAATGGTGCTAAGGGACAGTGAAAGTATCCTTTCTACACAAAGCTTACATCAAGAAGGGCAACACCAATTCAGTACACCAGATGTCAGTCACAACTTCTCTGAAGTTGGCTCTCTTTTCAGAATCAAGTTTGACCAGGAAAGCTTCATTTTCCCCTCTTGGCAGTCATCATTTTATTTGAAAATTTATTTACAATGAAGAAACCTGAGCATAAATTGATTTTCAGTTTTCATGAAGAGTGTTTCTGCCTTTACCATTAATTATCACTGAAAGAAACTGAGAATATAGGGAAGTTAATCGCCTCTCCCAAGGAAGCTGTCATGACAGAATTCAAACCCAGAGATTTTCTGTAAAACTCATAGGTCTCTTGGTTCATAGACTATAATATTCCTTCCTACAGTCAAATGTCTCAATGCACAGAGCCTGATTAATCAGTGAGATTGAAAGGCAAATGGGAATATTTTACCAAGCAGTCCAAGAAAGCTCAATTTGTCAAGTTTGATGTGAATCATAGACCTTCTTTTCTTGGGTAATTGAACAATACAGCAAATGTTGAGTAAAAGCTTTTACTTGCTGCCATGAAAAATAGATGAATTAATGCACTCAATATTCAACCTAGATTTTAGGATTATTTTCCAAGACAACAAATATAAGAAGCTTTAGTACACAGATATCTGAGATAATCACCATGAGTTTACATCCCTAAATGGACCAACTGATTTCTTTTTGACCCAAATTTTTACTGAATGGTTGGTAAATATCGATCAGATCAATTCACTGATATTTGGAGGGAACGATTTTTTTTTGTTCCTGACAAAACTTTATACAATATAAGAGCCCTGTCATCTTCTGTATATTTCACACATACATAAG
This sequence comes from Zapus hudsonius, assembly GCA_004024765.1. Classification (NCBI taxonomy): domain Eukaryota; kingdom Metazoa; phylum Chordata; class Mammalia; order Rodentia; family Dipodidae; genus Zapus; species Zapus hudsonius. The sequence goes on along the minus strand of PVHP010004600.1, from coordinate 14,236 downwards.
AGCCAAAGGGACTAATGAATTCTCTGAGGAAAACCCTTGTATGAAAATATTTAGTCAAGGTTTTCCCTCTGATTTGTCGACACCTTTTACTTGAAAAAGGAGATTTCTTTCTCAAATACTACTTAAATCATTCACATCAAATTGAATCTCAGCCTCACTCTAGAAGCATTACCTTACAGTGTTCTGTTCACAAAGTCATTGGTAATATTTTTTCACAAAATTTCTATTCAATGTTCCTAAATTTTTTAATACAAATTCTAACCATGTTGTGTTATGTTGCATAACTAGTTATCACAATATTTAGATAGAGTTTCACTCATTAAAATGTAGTATGGGTAATTTATCATAATCATATGAATGTAATTTGGGACAGGTCATGTATATGTCCTGTCCCAAATTACTACATAAAAATTAATTTACTACAAAACAATTTTAAAAATTTACACTAAGTTGAAGTTTAAATGCTACCTACAAATTCACAAAAGTTACCCACAATTAGAAATATGAATCATCAATAAATTGTCTAGAAAATGTGTAAATTAAATGTAAAATTATTCCAGTATGTAAATTTTAGAAATATGAATTAACTTTTAAATTGTATGCTTATACATACTGAGATATATTTATTTGAATATTTAGTTAGTTGATCTTTTATTGTAGATTTATATCTACTCCAGCTCATTTGAAGTTCAATGTATTTTATTGGAAAAAAAAAACAGAAAAATATATGACATGACATAATTCCTTAGTTCTACTCAAACAAATACCGTTTTAGTAAAAGAGAAAAAAATGCAAGTATTCCAAGACTTGAAGTCTTTGAGAATTTCCACTGTATTATTTCAGGGAAACAATGTCAGTAGTAATAAAATAATCAATCTAGATATAAAAATTGTAAAATAGCACACTTGGCAATAAAAATTCTTTGAAATTTAAAAAAGAATAATTTAAATCCGATCATTGATGTCTTGTTTGTTTATTCATGCACTTCTTGAAGCCAGTGCTTCATCCTTTCATGCTGACGAGACTATATTGGCAAGTTCATCCAGTGGATTACAAACATTAGAAATACTGTACTAGAGGCTGGGAAGATGACTCAGGGGATAAAGGTACCTGCTTGAAATGCCTGGCTTCCAGGGCTCAATGATCAAGCTACCCACCTTCACTTGAAGCAAATATTAGCACAAGAATCTTGTATTGATTTGCAGGAGCAAAAGGCCCAGCACACTCACTCACATACACACACAAACAATAATATAAATACAACAATCACTGCACTGCTGGAGGTGGAGAGAGTATTGGCATGTTACATGTCAAACCTTTGAATTCACTCAACTTGATCATATGGCAGAATACGTTCATGGAATGTCAGTAATAAATGAAATAAAATAAGAATGTTATGAATTGGTAGAGATTCACACATTATTTGTGAATTTGGTAATACTTCTAGGTACTAGTCTCAATGATAATATTTTTAAATATTTTATTCATTTATTGATTTATTTACAAGCAGGGAGAGATAGAGACCAAAGAGAAGGGAAGAATGGGTGGAGCAGAGCCTCTGGCCATTTCAAATAAACTCCAGATGCATGTGCCCCTTTGTGCATCTGGCTTTATGTGGGTACTGGGGAATCAAACTCCAGTTATTAGACTTTCTGTGGGAGGGCCTTAACCACTGATCAATCTCTACATCCATCAGAGAAAATATTTTATATGACAGAATACTTTGTATAGATCTTTGTCAAGATTGTGAAAATATGGTTAAATCAGCTACTTTATTTTGAGGAAGTATCAATTCACTTTAATATATCTATTACATTGTGTAACTATAAAAGCAGCACAGAACATTGTTTATATTGACAAATGAAAAATAAGTCATAACCACACTTTAATCACTTAGAATATTTAAAAAACAAAATACAGGGTTGGAGAGATGGCTCAGCGGTTAAGGCACTTGCCTCCAATGCCTAAGGCCCTGGGTTAAATTCCCCAGTACCCACATAAGCCAAACCTACAACGTGGTGGCTCTGGTGCTCTCTCTCTCTCTCTCTCTCTCTCTCTCTCTCTCTCTCTCTCTCTCTCTCTCTCTCTCTCTATCTCTATTTCTATATCTCTGCTTGAAAAAATGAATAATTAAAATATTTTAAAAACCCAAATGTTTAAAAAAATAAAAATAAATAAAAAACAAAATGCAAATTACGTTTGCTGGGTGCAAAATTTTAAGGGTTTCATTATCTAAGGTGAATTCCTACATATCACTGAAGATTTTTTTCCTTAAATGCCTGAAATGTTTAGTGCTAAGTTTATGTACCATTTTTCAAGTTAATTCAGAAACAACCTTAATTTTAGTATTATATATTTTTTATTCCTTAATTGCCAGTTGCCTAATTTAAATTTTGCACTACTCTGAAAACCACATGTAACAATTTTTATATACATTAATGTGGTATGGTCTTAATACACATATAGTTTTCCAACACAAACATATAAGATCCTCTTAAGGATAATCTATTAGCCATTTATCTTATAAAATTTAAAAAGTCCATATTGCCTGCTATAACTCATACACAACAAGAACTTTAAATCACAAATTTGATTTTTGTGAATTTTAGGGCTGTTCATCTTGAATTCATCGTAGGCATGCTGTTAGTTATGTTCCAGGCAAACCCTGAAATAGATTTTGTAGACCATGGAAAGTAAAACGGACTGAAGGATGAAAAGTGCAAGGATTGTTTAGTATGTGGGTCAGGCTCAAAAATAGAACATAAAAATCAAACTGCAGCAAAGCATGGCATATATTCAACAATGCCTTTTAAGCATTAGGAATCTAGAGTGGAATCAAAGGCCCTGTGCAAACACCGTTTATCTCTTTCAAAAGTCATTTTCAGCTACAGGAGACCTGCTGCCCTAGTGAGGTTAGAATGCTCTGTAAATGAGCCATTCAATATGCTCCAAAGCCACCACAGGCACCTCTCCTCATTGTCCCCTGGGCCTAGTCAGCTCCATTTCAACTGGAAGGGTTTGTTCTATTTTAATTACCAGGTAATTTCATTTTTTTCTCACTGTTTATTGTGCATGAAGCCATTCCCTCCACTGAATGTCACAGGCTTTCAATGATTCTCACTTCATCTAAGAAATTTTCTTTTGTGAGAGGGTAGGTTTAATTGACCTAGTTTGCTTATCTGTCTGTCTGTCTCTTTTCTCTGTGCATGTGTTTCTGCATGATTGGAGAAACTTGCCAAATTTGGAGAAAGAATGCACTGTCACATGTACATGTATTCCAGGATGGGGACGTGAAGAAAGGCAAGCAGCAACTAACATCTTTAAAATTTAAATATACAAAGCAATGACTATTTTTAAATGTGTTGTAGTCCAACTTAAAATTAAGCATTTCAATGGTTGTGACATTTGTGAAGAGGTCAAATAATATTTATCAATTAAGTATAATTTATTATAATTTCCATCTGGATCAAAAACTATAAAGTAGTTAATAGGATAGTGAGGTCATAAAGTACTTCGACACTGTTTCTGATATGTGAAAGAAATTAGATTCCATTGATATCTTAATAGAATTAACCAACTGCTCTTGATTTATTTTCAGTAGTCGTAGATGTATGTTTTGTGAGGTTTAGCGAGAAAAAAAAAATCACCTAAAGACAATTGACCACCCCCATCCCTAGTTCTATGATTGCCTCATACTTTCCATTGATCCACCTAGAAGAAACAACTTAAAAGTTTGATTAAACACATTTAAAAAATATACTTGTAAATTTGGTGGGGAGTGAATGCCCCAAACCAAGGACTAAATGGTGTATAGGCAGAAAATTCCATCCAATATTCACACACCAATATTGTAACTCAATAAACCTGACTATAATATTTATAGTCATGGAGCAAAAGGAAAGTGATATCCCCTGCATTAGACACCTCCCTCTGTCAGGGAGGGTCACCCAAACAGAGCTGAGGCCCCTGAGGAGCTTAGGAAGATTCATGGTTTGGGGAGAGGAAGAGATGCTCTTTTGTTGAGAAGCCACTGCTAGGGGGTAAAATTTGATGGCAGGGAATAAGGGGAGGTAATTATACTTTAATGTATATTCAATAATGACAACTATGAATCAAATGAGCATTGTTCACTTGAAATATCATGATTTTGATTTTTCACTTGAAATATCATCATAATTTCATCATGAGCATGATGAATTTCTTCCCCCTACCCTTTTTTTTTTTTTCTTTTGAAAACATGTACTTTTTGAGGCAGGGGGTGGCTCGATGAATAAAGGTGCATTTTACAGAGTATAAACCCAGGTTTGATTCTGCAGTATCCATGCAATACTAGATTCACAATATGGCTCGTGCATCTGGAATTTGTTTGAGGAAGCATAAGGCTCTGGGTTTCTCCTCCCACCACTAAATAAATAAATAAATATATAAATAAATAAACACTTTTTAAATCGCTATTTTTGCATGGTGTGCTTCATCACTATTTAAAAGGGCAAATAATCTTATTAAAAAATCTAAAGCAATTATATAGCAGCTGGAATAAATCTGTGATTTGCTTTAAATGTATTACAAAAGAATCTTGATGTAAACTCTTGCCTATTACATCAATGGAATATGTTATCTATCTTTGAACAAAACAGAACCTTGAAAACATAATTTCAAAGTTACATATTTGCGAGTATTATCAATGTGATACTGAATTTTGGATGAATTTTTTTAACATTTCTTTAGAAATGTCATTGGTATCTGTCATTGACCATATTATATAATTGCCAATCTATTTGTACAAGTTTGAGTTTAATCTTAAAAAAAAACCTGCAAAGCTCATCTCAAAAAGCTCATCTCAATGAATACAATCAGTTAGTGAAAAAAATAAGGATTTTTTGATAAGAATATGATCAAGTTGAAGGTAGAAATATAGTTATCAGATAAACTTAAATGACCTGGAAAGATTGGATTATGATATGTCATAATGGTTATAATAAGAATGCATGTAAGTCATGATTTTTAAGGTACAGTGGTAGTAGGTTAATTTAAGTAGAGAAATGAGGCCTAAGAATAATGTAAATGAAAAATATAATTTTAATTTTAATATTGATTTTGAAGTTGAGAAAGGATATCTATATCTCCATATCTATATCCTTTCTCTCTCTTTGGGAGGTGGAGCCATTCTGGAGGAGGTTACTGGGGGAAGGCCTTGAATTTTACTCCTCCAGTCCACTGGGTATTCAGAGCTTGTAATAGTCTTGGGGTTATTGAAGAATTTAGTATAAATATATACCTCAAGTACATAGAACAGTACTTCACTGGTGGTTAACCTTGACTGTCAATTGGATATTGAACCACATAGGAGACAATTCTCTGTCCATGTCTATGAGAGAGTTTCCAGATTAGTGCAATTGAGGTGGAAAGACCAATGCCAGCTGTGGACAGCATACTCTCAAGGGCTGGAGTCTCAGGATGAATAAAAATAAGAAAAATAAAAAGGCAAACAAGAGCTTTTGTGGATTTCTACTTCCTGAATATCAATACATTTGCTAGGTGCTTCATGTTCCTTTCACCACAATGGGCTGAATTGCCTTGAGTGCTTAGCTGAAATAAATGATTCTTTCCTCCCTTAAGTTTTTTTTTTTTGTACTTTGTTACAGCAATGAGGTAAGTAGCTAACCCACTGATAGTACATTATATTATAAATGTTATTATATTATAAATGTTAGCTAATATTGTTGCAAATATTGTTGCCACTTGAAAGTAACTCCAGACACTTGTGCCACCTTTTGTCTCTGTTTTTTTACCTGTTAACTGGGGAACTGAACCAGGTCCATCAGACTTTGAAAGCAATGCCTTTTAACCACTGAGAGATGTGTCCTGACACAATAGAAAATATCATAGTTTATAGGAAGTTTGAGAACGTAAAATTCCTTTTTTTTTCTATGAAAGTAAATCATGACTAAGTGGTAATTTGAGAGTGGAGGTGGCAATAATTATTAAACTGCATGCTGCTCTAATGAAAAATTGAATAAATTAAGATATATTGTATATTAAAATCCCATTGTTAATGTTTTATTCATTGATCAATTTTGTAATGGGATTATTTTTATATATCAAATAAAAGAATGGAAAATAAATGTCCAGCAACCATAGCTACAACTTATAGAAATCAAGGATTGTTCTCCCAATCTTTGTTTTGAACTAAATGACTTGTACCTCCATCAACTCCGCACTTACACTTTCCCCATGAGGTTACTTACTGGACAGCACCATGTTCAGGTGTTTAAGTTAATAATTCTTGACCTTTAACTGCTGAACACAGAGTAATTTGTTGTACAAGTTGTACTTTCTAATTGCAAAACTCTTCACTCATTAGTTAAAGTTCTTTTCTTTTTAGAGTAGCTGGGTGATTAGTATTGGAGCAGTTCAGTCGTGCAAGTCAGAAAAGAGAGGCTGAGTTCACTGGCTTTTGTTCAGGGCTTGCTTTGAAAGACAAGGCAAGAATCTTCAGAGGGAAAGCAGAAGGACTGACTAATTTATTATCTTTACAACAAAGACTGGTTTAAGAAAGGAAGGATATTCGCAGTGAATATCCAAGAACTTAATTAATTTGACCTCAACACCAACAAAAATATTTCCAAGTATGTTTCTCCTAGGTATTTGGTAATTAAATGTGCTCATCTCAGTGAACACATTCTTCATCCAACAATGCACTCTTTCACTGTGATTTTTAAAACAGGTGTAGTTTAAAAGCTCCCTTTTCTATTGTCAATATTTTTTAATATGAAGCAAAGAAAAAGGTTCAATACAGCTTTGAATAAATGAGGTAGTAGTCATTTGGTAGGAATTATGTACTTGAGAGATCAAGTATTTTCAGATTCAATTAATTTATTACTAGTATTTAAAGATACTATAAAAACAATTATTTTCAACTCTGTATCATAATAAATTTTCTTAACAAATGCATGTTATATTAATTCACCTTGTTTGCAGAAAAAAATTACCATGATTAGCCATTCTGTGTATAGTTCTGGAAATAAAAAGCCAAGTATAAGGAAAGAAAAATTAAAGGGAAAGAAAAAAAGGAAAAGAGGAAATGAACGTTGAGAAGGAATGAGACAAGGTGAAAAGGTGATGCAATAGAGAAATTCAAGTTTAGACAGAATGCAAGAGAGAGTTAAATAGCATTACAGAAAATGAAAACATATGGAATGTGCTCATAAAATACAAGATCATACTGTGCTATCATACATTTGCATTTCAATTTTACAAAATACTGCACTACTGTAGTCAGAAGAGATGGTGGATATTTCTTCTGGAAAAAAAAAATGAACTTCTGTCTAAATGCAAACTTTTATAACACTCAATGTGAACTTAATTCCCATGTCACCACTATGAGTGTGCTCATATCCAAATTCGGTTTACACCTACCAAATGCAATTTTTGTTTATTTAGAAACAAACTGCTTAGGTTTGTAAATCTTCATATCATTAATTTGAAAAAGAAAATTCAAATTGAATAAAATGAATTAGATAAGTAAACTAGTTATAAAATACACAAAACTAGTGTGATGGGTCATGCAGCTCCAGAGACACTCTCCCCTTGAGTGGGAGGTATCTATCTAGAGCTAAAAACTAGGTGCTAAAACTGATTGGTCAGATATGAACCAATCCGCTGTCTCTCTGACTCACCTGGGAAAAACATAAATTAACTTTCCTAGAAAAAAGCACTCTCTTCCCCACATGGCAAGCTGGCAAACGGACCTCTGAATCTCCCATAGAAAGGTAAATCCTACTCTCACCCCAGCTTGGCTGGGTTGGGGGAAGGCTCCAGATTATTCCCACATGAACCGTTCCTTTTCATGATGGGAGCCCTCTGTTATTTTTTTTTTCTTATGCTGCTTGTTTAGCTATACAGCATAAACTCTGTTAAACTCTCCAAGTTTTTCTCCCAACACAGGTGGCTAGAGAACTCTGTAACTCCCCATGTTCCATTAAATAATAAAGTCTCCCACTATACCTTACTATCTTGTTATATATGATTTTAATTCTTTTACTTTATAGACAAGAATCCAGGTCCTCCTCAAATTTTGGGGTGCATTAGAATTTTGCTGGGCATTATCTAAATCCTAATCCCCACCTCACCCAGTTACACTTGGATATTCTGAAAGAAGGTATTATGACAAAAAGGAAGCATTATACAATTTATTAATATTTCACATGTACATAGACATTTTCAACAGTAATTAATTACTATCTGAATACTTACATTAGCAGTAAAAACATGAAGTAAACATTTATTTTTGCTTGAGAGTCAGAACAATAATAGTGTTATTAATACTGAGATACATTTTTTGAATATGTGAACTTCCCCATCTTTCTTAATTAATCTATGTACCATGGAACTGTTTCTCCAGTAACTTCTGTTTGACAACTGGGGTGTATGTGCATGCAGCATCTGCTCCTCCACAAACAAACCATTAACTTTGCCTTCCTTCCCTTTATATTTATTTATTTTTCACTTATCCAAAGTCAACTGTGGATCTGGGCAAATTTCCAGAAAGGTGTTCTTAATGATATTGGTCATTAGTTCCCTTCCACAGGAACTCAGGCTTCCATATTGCAGGTCCATGTGGCCATGAAAATATTTGTAGAGAAAAAGAAATTCATTCTTATTACAAAGATATGATTGTCTCAGTGGATTGAATTACACTTGGTAAAATGATTCAGAGGTGATCTAAGTATAATGGCTTTGATAGTAATTTTCAAAGAGGAGGGTGAGCTAGTGTTGGGGACAGGCAATTCAACATCTTAATTAGATTTGACAGAACAAAGGAAGAGATGGATGAAAAGCCCCCTACTCCCTTCACAGAAGAAAAAAAAATTATCACTGGTAAAGAAGCTCTGAGTTTAAAGGAATGTCTAGAAATAGACAACCAGATGGTTGCCATGAGATTAGAGTGACCACTTAGATGTGGCCAGGATGTGGGTTAAAAGGCCATGAGCCACCTGTGGGCCATAAAAACGTAGCAGATAACTGTTTTGTAAAGGAAGTAGATAACTGTGAAGTTCCCATGCTTTTAACCTCAAACAGCCACCTATATGCCATAAAATTAATAGATAACTATGAAATGTCACATGCCTGTAAACTCAAACTTATAAAACCTAGTGAAGAAGGCAGAAGGGGGGTCCTGGGTAAGAGGTTCAACTTTTGAACCAAGACCCAGGCCTCAGCATGCTGAAATAAACCTCACTGTGTGACTTGCATTATCGTGTGTGTCTTCTGTTCTGTGAGGAGTGCTCGACCTTGGACCTCAACATTTTGGGGGCTCGTCCGGGATTAGACCTCTCCTCAAGGAGCAGACTATCTCGATACCAAGGTTCAGGGAAAGTGTGGAAGGAGGATTGGCCTCCTCCGTCTGGAGGGACTAAGAGGTCCCAGTCTGGTTCTGGTTGAGAATTCTCATCTGGGTGGAAAAAAAGGGCTGTGACCCTGGAGATTCCACTGTCGGAGCTGAGGGAGATGTCCCTGGCATTCAGGAGCCAAAGTGACTTCCTCAGTGGACACCGTTTGGGCTAATTTCTTGTAAGGATCCTGATCTGGGTGTGAATGATGCGAATGACACTAAGCCTGTGAGATTGGTGTGGGTGACAGGCTGGTGGATGTGGGAGAGTCCTGTGTGAATCTGCTTTGCATCCAGTATTGTGTCTTTTGTTCTGTTCTCTCTTGTGTTCCCCTTCCTTTTGCTCACTATGGGACAAACTCAGGTTACCCCAAAGACTCTCCTCTTGAGTCATTTTTCCCAAAGTCTGCCCCAGAGGGCGCAATTATTGCATGGAGCTGAAAAGAGGTAAGTTTGACTCCCTTTGTTCAGCCAAATGGCCAAATTTTAATGTAGGATGGCCACTGCAAAGAACCTTCTCTCTGGACATAATTACAAAGGTCTAACATTATCAACAGACCTGGTACCCAGGGCATCCTGACCAGTTTCCTTACATCTCAGTATGGCAGGCCCTAATAAAAAATCCCCCTTCGTGGCTGAAACCCTTCATCTACAATAGGGAGAAAGAACCTCCCAAGGTATTGGCAGTTACTAAGGCTAGCCCCAAGCCTCCTCAACCAGGTGTCTCAGAAGCCCCTAGTCCATCTGAAAAGTCCATTTTGCAGGAAGAATCAACTCTTTACCCATCCCTGCTAGATCTTGATCTAGAGGGAAATTCTCCACCCTATGCAGCCGCAGCACCACTGCCTCTACTGGAGGCGGCGGAACTCCCAGAATGCCCCCAATCAACTGCCTCTCCATTTGCACCCAGACCCCGACCTCAGGGCTGGCATGGGGGATCAGATCTCGCAGGTACCGAGAGGAGGCCCCAGAAGAAGTACCCTCTTCCACTTCTACCAGGCCCCTGTCCTCCCAGTCTGAGCATTGGGCAGCATGGGCCCCAATGGGGAATGTACTTATCAGTATTGGCCCTTCTCGATTAGTGACCTATATAATTGGAAAGCCCAGAACCCTCCCTTCTCAGAGGATCCTAGGGGTCTAACTGATCTGTTTGAATCTATTCTGCACACTTACAGTCCCACATGGGATGATTGCTAACACTTACTCAAAATTCTGTTTACCACTGAGGAGCGAGAGCAAATCCTCACTGTAGCCAGGTAGAATGTCCCCGGTGATAATGGACAGTCAACTACCCTGCCAAACCTGATTGACGAACGTTTTCCTTTAACACACCAGAATGAGATTTTGGGTGTGCCGAAGGTAGGGAGAGTCTCCATATATACCACCAGACTTTTTAGGCAGATCTCTGGGCAGCAGTACGCCACCCCACCAATTTGGCGAAAGTGAAAGCAGTAATGCAGGGGGAAAATGAAAGCTCAGCAGCGTTTCTCAAGCGCATCTATGATGCTTATAGGCAGTACACCCCCTTGGATCCAGTAGCAGAGGAAAACCAGTCAGTGGTAATAATGTCCTTCATAAAGCAGGCAGCCCCAGATATTAGAAAGAAGCTATACAAACAGGAGGGACTTGGGAAAATGACCATTCATGATTTGATGAAAGTGGCAGAGAGGGTTTTCAATACTCGTGAGACTCCAGAGGAGAGGGAGGACAGAATTAAAAAAAAATCAGGAACTACGGGAGAGGATTCAAAGAGAGGACAGAGAGCACCAGAGTAAGGAAAGCAGGAGACAACAGAAGGAGATGGCTAAGATTTTGTTGGCTGGCGTCCAAGGAGTTGCTGGGACTGGATTTAAATCATATGGACCCCCAAGGACCAGACCCAAACTAGAGCAAGGGCAGTGTGCTTACTGTAAGGAATATGGGCACTGGAAAAGAGAATGCCCTAAATGTCAGGGACAGCAAAGACAGGGACACAGATCTGGCAAGAATGCCCAAGTCCTGATGGCAGGGATGGATAGTGATTATAGGGGATGGGACTTGGACCCCATCCCCGAGTCTTGGGTAACAATGTAAGTGGAGGGGAAGCCAATGGGATTTATGGTCAACACTGGCACCCAGTATTCAGTACTCAATAAACTCACTGAGCCTTTATCCCAAAAGACTAGCCTAGTGCAGAGAGCAACTGGATCCGGGTAGATTGGAGCAGGCACCAGGTGAGTCATTCCTTCTTAGTCATCCCTGAGTGTCCAGCGTCTCTTTTAGGGCATGATTTGTTTTAGAAGGTGATGGTTCATATTCACTTTGAACCAGATGGCATCAAAGTGATGGATGGCAAGGGACAGCCATTCCACGTATTGACTGTGTCTCTAGAAGATGAGCATCGCTTGTTCACTAGACAGAGCCTCCCACTATTAGATGCATGGCCCCAAGAAATAACCTATTGGATTCACACCTACCCCCAGGACTGGGCAGAAATAGCAGAGGTGTGACTAGCAGCACACTGTGCTCCAGTGATAGTGGAACTCAAGGATTACAAGCCTGTTTAGGATTTAAGGGTCAAGAATATTCACCCTACTGTTCCTAACCCTTATATGCTGTTGAGTCATTTACCCCCTCTCATGTTTGGTATACCACTCTAGATCTAAAGGACGCATTCTTTAGCATAGCCCTGGCACCCAGCAGTCAACACATCTTTGCCTTTGAATGGCATGATGAGAACACTGGCACCCTGGGCAGTTAACATGGACTAGACTTCCACAAGGCTTCAAAAATTCCCCTACCCTGTTCAATGAGGCTTTGAGTCAAGATCTGGTATCTTATTGCCGGAGCCATGCCTCAGTAACTCTCTTACAATATGTTGATGTTTTGATCTTAGCCATGCCCTCAGAAGCTGAATGCCGACAGGCCACTGGAGACCTCCTCCAGGAATTGGAGAGGTTAGATTATCGGGCTAGCACAAAGAAGGCTCAGATATGTAGACAAACCATCACCAATCTGGGTTATGAATTAAGGGAAGGGACCAGGTGGCTGACAGATGTCATGAAAGAAACTATTCTCAGACTTTCAGTCCCCACCTCTGCCAGGGAAGTCCGAGAATTCCTGGGAACAACAGGCTACTGCCGGCTCTAGATAATGGGGTATGCTGAACTGGCAAAGCCCCTATATGAGGCAACAAAAGATAAGACCCTCTGGACATGGGGGCCAGACCAACAAAAGGCCTTTGAAGGGCTCAAGGCCGCCCTCCTGAGGGCCCCAGCCCTGGCGCTGCCAGACCCATTGAAACCCTTCACCCTGTTTGTTGATGAAAAGAAGGGAATAGCACCTCCCACATTTCCCCCTTTATACCTGGTGGCCGGACCTATACTTCCATCTAAGACCCTTGATAGGAATCACATGGGATAGATGCTTTCTCAGACAAGAGGGATTCTTTGCCTGTCCTGGCCACAACAGGGAATATATTAAAACTTGTGGGGGAATAGCTCTTGGGTTCCGCAAAAGCTGGTCATGTGTCTCCTCAAACGATGGAAAATTTTCCTAGAAATCTCCCAGGAATGGGGAACTAATTTCCCTTAAATTCTCCCTAAACATACCCAGATATCAGTTAAACACCAACCTCTCCTGGTTCAGAAATGAAAAACACCGGTGTGATCTAATTAGGCTGAATTATGGACCATACTCCATGAGATGTCTAATTGGGACACAAAAACCAAATGGATAATTCCTGCAAACGAGGGATGGTGGGTATGTTCGAAGACCGGCCTGACCCCATGTATGTCAACTTCAGTTTTTAATGCCTCCAATGAATTTTGTGTCCTGGTAACTGTGTTGCCCATATCCTATATCATTCAGAGGACAGCATGTATCGTTACTGCAACAAAGATTATAACCAGGAAATCAAGAGGGAGCCCATTGCTGCTCTGACCATAGCTACCTTATTCGGCCTAGGTCTAGCTGGAGTGGAAACAGGAATAGCTTTCCTAGCAACTCAACAGACAGGAATGGCCTCCCTCTGGGTGGCTATAGATGAAGATTTATAAAGGATTGAAAATTCTATTAGTCATCTGGAGAAGTCTCTTACTTCCTTATCTGAGGTAGTACTCCAAAATAGCAGAGGATTAGAATTGTTATTTCTCCAGCAAGAGGGGGTCTGTGTTTCATTAGGAGAAGAATGCTGCTTTTATGCTGATCATTCAGGGGTCATAAAAGAATCCATGACTAAAGTAAGTGAAGGTATAGCTAAAAGAAAATGAGAAAGAGACGCAGGAGAGAACTGGTTTGAGTCTTGGTTTAACAGGTCCTCATGGATGACAACCCTAGTTTCCATTCTATTGGGCCCATTACATATCCTGCTGCTGATACTAACCTTTGGACCATGTGTTCTTAAACGACTAATAGCTTTTGTAAAGGAAAGGGTGAGCACAGTCCAATTGATGGTATTCAGGCAAGAATACAAACGAGTCCCCAACCATGAGAGTCTTTACCCACCTAAACCAAATGAGCAGGATTCCTCATTATGATGAAAGAAAGGGGGGGATGTTGGGGACAGGCAATTCACAATCTTAGTTAGCTTTCACAGATCAAAGGAACAGATGGACAAAAAGCCACCTACTCCCTTCACAGAAAAAAAGAAAAAAATCACTGGTAAAGAAGGTCTGAGTTTAAAGGAATGTCTAGAAATAGACAACCAGATGGTTGCCATGAGATTAGAGTGACCACTTAGATGTGGCCAGGATGTGGGTTAAAAGGCCATGAGCCACCTGTGGGCCATAAAAAGATAGCAGATAACTGTTTTGTAAAGATAGTAGATAACTGTGAAGTTCCCATGCTTATAACCTCAAACAGCCA